>JAQFYG010000502.1:0-29371 GCA_034694325.1 Entomobrya corticalis | reverse complement strand
ATATTGTTCAGGAGGTTTATAATCAATTTGCAATTTTTATCCATATCGTCATCCCACTCATGTTGATAATCACATTTTAATGTGACAGTGTTCTACTTTTTTAAAGGCTGATTTGCCACTTTTTGCGTAGGACGTCATATCATTTGATAAAAATGCTCTCTCTCTCCAGCACCATTCCATTTACTTCAAAACATTCTGGAAAGTGGACATTGTTCACTTTTGGTCAGATTTGCAATTAAATATAGGCCATGTCATTCAAAATGTGCGAATTACTTTTGCAAAAACTTTTCGAGGTTTTAGTAATAACAGTAAAAAACTTTTTAAAAATCTTTGCCATCCTACAAAGCTAATTAGCTAGTACAATGCAATATCCAGTTTCTTAAATTATATACTGTTGATGTGACCAATAACACAAAAGAAATTATAATAAATATATAACATTGATATTAATTATATATTCTCTTCGCAAATAAAAGTAGTCCATATCCCCAACAAACAGCTACGAAAACTGTAGCATAATCACAATAAAATTTTATTTGTTTCCCGTTTATATTTATAGTTTGCCTTAATTTCATACAATCGTTTATTGATTTACCATTTTATTTACTAACCAGAAAGCCACAAACTTTGTTCCGAATATACATACCTACCTTCCTGCTAAACAAAACGTCATTCTACTTCCTTTCCTTTAGTTTTCGCAAACATTTTACCTAATGATTTTGGTCAGTTGTCATGTCAAATCATATGATGAGCATTTATTATACCGACCATCATACTTCAAAACATTTCATACGTCTGTTTTATTTCAAGACAGACAAAAGGCTAAAATAGCTGACACGGACACGCAACATGGAATGCATCATCTGTCCAGTCCAGTCCCGTCCACTCACCTTTAATGTTATCAGCACAAAAAATTGATTAGAAAAACATAAGTATGTACTTAGGCTTTAGTAAGTCCAGCGCTAGTTCAATTGTCTGTCGTTCTGTTCTCCGGTCAGGAGATGGGAAACCACCTTAAAAATATATTGAGTATTTCCCTGTTATAAAATGGCATACATTTTGACATGACCTTTTATGTGTATCTAGCCAAAATACTAAAACAGCAGTCATCATGTCATCATAATGTATAGTTTATTTTATCCTATGAACAGTCGTAAAACGAAAACTGAAAATGATTGTCATGTGGTTATGGACGGTGGAAGGGAATGGCAGCAAAAGAAAGAAAATGTTGATGAGAACTCTCAACTCTGAGAACTGAGAACAGGAAAAGCATGTTGTTTTTCTTAAAAACCCTTTTAACCATCCACTGCCATTTGCCATTGTACTTTTCTTTCTAATAAGTCGGCGTACATCCTCTCTGACTTTTTCTTCGCAGAAGATACAGCGATACCGATACCGTATTAACGTCTTTGTTGTTACCATTCCATTAATTATCTTATGTCTTGGTATAATAACCTATTGCTGTTGTAAATATAAATATAAGCTTGTACTGTTATTTACAACGTCTTCATGTTATTCTTTCTTTCAGTCAGACTGCTCATCATTTATTATTACTACATTATCCACTTCCTTTCCACCTCCACCATCTACACATTTCATTTAACTACCTACTTACTCATCTTTTCCGTTGTTCGGTTTCTTGTTATAGTAGCCTTCTTCCTTTTTATAACTCATCGTCTTACATATTCTTTTACCAAAAAAAAAATATATCCACTGTATTTATATTTATAACAAACATGCATGCATAATCATGTGCAATGTGTCTAGCGTACACATAAAGTGATGCATCTTCTTACACAACAACAACCTTAAACAAAAAAACTGTTTTATTTTTTTAAAGTACACTGCTCCCGAATACCATATTACCAATTTTTTATATACATTTTTAAAAGTCTAGAGTCTAGATACATATATTATAAATAATAGGTGCATGTATACCACATGTGTTGTCGCTTTAACAACATTTCTTTGATGATCTGGCTCTGACTAGTGACTAGGGAAAGACGATGATCATTTTTATTCCTTTGAGTATCATCATCGCCTCTCCTCCATCAGTTCTTAACCCTTTTTACCTCCTCATCTTCTTCTTGTTCTTCTCCATTTTCATCAGCGTAAAAAACTGCAGCTGAGAAATGCATGGCTTATTCTTCTTCTGCATTTATTTTGAATTAAAGTGAACTGCTCCGTTGCTTCTTCTATTGCACTGCATTGTTCTCATCAGAATTTTGTAACCCTTTCATATGGTTTCTTCTTGTATATGCAATATGTACCAAATCCCCCATCCATCTACTAATGTTACCATTTTACTTTAGCTACCACCTCCCTTTTAGATATTGTTTAAGTTAGAAAATACGCTTCGAACAAAAATATTTTAGCAGGAGCAACTTTGTAACATGTTGGCAGACATAGACTCCTGCTGCTGGTTGCTGGCTACTACTTCTTTCTGGCAAGCAGGTTTTCTTTTTGTTGTTGTTGTTGTTGGCTCAAATGTGAAATGTGAAAGGATTATGGCCTTTATTACTGAAAAACAGAAAAGATCGTATAAAGATCCAGATCCAAGAAAATGAAGTCTTCTTTACAAATTTCGTTTGTATTGAAATTGCTGCAGAGGCTTTAGTTTAGACGCTGCTACTGATAAAAAAACAAGATGATGGAGGTATGGGCCTCTTCAAAGAAAAATAGTGTGCTTGGGAATTAGGATAGATTTGAGATGATGTTGGCAATTGGCATATGAAGTTATATTATATGATGTTCATGCATACCGATAAAAAAATGTTTTTGCGTAGTTGAAGTTGACGTTGTAATAAGACGCCTACGGTGGTCGTGGTGGTAATGATGATGGCTTTAGTGTTTAGCTTTAGCATAATATGTCGTTTTTCATATTTAAAATGTGCGATAATTGCAATAATAATACGGTAGTTAGCTCAAGAGAAGAGCATATCATCTTGTTACTAAAAATTATATTTTTCGCTTTATGGCATGAAGGAAAAATATAATTAGGATGGTATATCACTGGCATATCAAAACAGCCTTGGCTAGAGCTGAAACTTGTCCATATTCCATGTATAATTTTTTTTGCACAAATGGTTTCGCTTGTCTTCATTATCGTTTGGATGACATAATGGAAATGATGGTAAGCTTTTAGTGAGGTACATATACCTTTAAGCTTGAAACGTTCCTGTTCCATCCAACTTAGGTTCCGTCTATGCTCGTGTATTCCAAAATTCCAAGTTGGTCCTGTCGATATTTTCAGTATGTTTTACTAATAAGTGGAGTTATCAAATATATCCTATTACATATATAATTCACTGTTTCGTTACTTCTGTCTGGAGTGTCTGGAGAAGTCATGCAAGTCATTAATGCTAACTGTTCAATAGATAATCCAATGTCTGAATACGATACACAGACTATTCTGGTCTGGTAACATTTGCCAATTATATTTGCTTTGCTGGTGGCAAATCTCGTTAATATACTAACTGTATTAGTATTTATAAAAATAAAATTTTCTTTTATATAAACTTTGACAGTATTTTGCTATCATTATCTTGCATGTGTCTGCATTATTAAGGTCATTTACTTGAAATACATTTTAATACGGATTTTGTTAGTAGAAGACGAGATAATTAAATGATTTTATATACAAAGATGATATTTGTATTGTCGGCAATAGTTTTGGACAGATAAATATAAAATATCCAGTTTTTGCAAGATATTTTGTATATTAATATATTCATAGAAATCAGACTGGAATTATTATTGATGGGAATGAGAAATGAAAACCGTACAATTTGCTATATCACTCTGTTAAAAAGAAAATAAGATTGAATTAATAGGTAGGTATAATTGACAGTCAAGGAATCGTCGAGATTTACAGATTAGATTAGTAGACGGTTAATATGTAATATATTGACTGTGAATAAATAATGAAATTATATTTATAGTACTTGTTATAGTAGTACTAGTTCTATTAGTACTTACTAAACATGATTTACAAGATAACTTTGCATATAATGATTTTTTGCAAATTCTGATTTCATACATGCAGTACCACCAATAAAAAGCATATATTTACACGCATTAAAATTATGTAGTCAAACACACAAGTATATTGACGTTTGCAGTATTTGTAAGAAAGGGGCCTTGGTCGGCGAAAAGATGAACAAAACTCTCAGAAACCAGTAAAAAGTAAAGTAGTTGAAGGATACTCAAAAATTCTGGCAATTTACTTTCTATTATTTTATTTTATTTTGACGCTTAAAACACTACCTTTTGCATATTATCATATCTCTTATTATTGCGTGTTATTCTTTTACACAATTTTAATCACGATTATACTTGTTATTTGCTCTATTGCACATGGCACCTTACAAATTGGGCATGAGCACAAGAAAAATATGTGGCTAAAATGCGATATGAATATAAGGAGGTTTGGGAGGACGACGACGCTAGGATTCAATGCATATAATTTTTTAGCATCAATTTTTATTATTTCAAGTCAAGCTTTTTATATGTCAAGCTTATTGTTGTGCTGTTGTTCTGCTAATAATAATAGCGTTTCTTCTTAACGCCTCAATGAGTGTTCTCAATAAGTTCACATTATATACCTTCATATAAGAAATTTATTTTTGAGGCTTGTACGTGCTGATAGTTTACAGTGATTTTTTTTATTTTAGTCGGTCTCGGTCACACAAATCTGTGGAGTGACACTAGAGCGTGATGACGATAAAAATAAAATTTGTTATAGTTTTTAAGCAGAATTGCTATAATTTTTTTTATTGATGAGCATATGAAAATATTGACAGGTTTTATATTCCATTTGGATGAAAACTAAATGAATGTTTTTAGCAATTGACATTGTCATAATGGCTGTTTTAATGTATCATGGAGTTTAAGAGTTAACAAGAAAAACCATAAAGTATAATGGTTTATTTGCAGCTGTGACAAGTTTTTATGTGCAATTTGAAATGCGACAAAAGCAATTAAAGCAGTTTTTATGGAGCTAAGTAAGAACGTCGCCGTCTGTATGATAAAAATAAGGTCTTTTTAAATTTTCTTTGTACTTTTCAACAAGTGATGATCGAATATATCATGTTGTAAAAACGACATTAAATTTATTTTAAAAATAATGCATTATTATTGAAATTGAACATGACAAAGATGAAAGAGTCATATTTAAGCGGTATTAGAAATAAAACATTGAAACTTGCAAAAAAAAATTAAGCTGGTTCCTGTCGGCAGTCGCCTCCAAAACTATTCTGAAATGAATTGACGTCCATTTTATTGCTTCCGGCGACACGGCGGCAAAAATAAACCGAAACAAATGTAAATTATAATAAAAAATACCATAAAAATGATGAAATCGGATATCCTATCTTAAATACATGATAATTATCTACGTGCTCTGAACAAGCTGTCACGGATTAATAAAAATTCTGTTTTCTCAAGGAACTCCGACAAATCGCTGTCCGATGCCGTCCTTTTCTCAATAATAATCCAATAAATATACGCATACATAATGCATGTCATATTGCTGACCAAAATATATGTATATATTTTTCTCGGATTTTGGCATATTATTACGTACATCCTATAAAAAAATGCACAAATATGCCACCCTAAATATTCTAATGTAGTCCTAGCCAATGTCAAGCATGCATATATGTATGTAATACCAAATTTTAGTTTAGGCCCAATAGTCTATAGTGTATGGTCACACACGCAAGAATTTATGTAGTTTTGTTTCAAGGAAATTCCTTCAGATTGTCGCTAAAATTCTCAATTGGATTGCAGTAGTATTTTTTCTCTTCTTATTACATATTATGCTTTGGACCTATATAAATGGCTAAAGAACAAAGAAACACAGCATTTTCATATATGAAAGCGTAAATTATAGTGCAGTGAGCAATGCAGTTTTACCGAAACCAATCTAATAAACTACTGTACATATCATCTGTTTCGGAGCTTTAGAGCATTTTGGCGATATTTTTTAGTACCAAGCCGTTATAGAAAACGAAGGTTACAGGCAAGGCAACACTCCGAAAAAATCATGACTTTTCTTTTCATACAAAAAATCAAGTTATACTACACGCTACACGGTTATTCCACTACTATAATTTTTTTATCAAAATAACTGATCATAGACTTTTTTGTATATACAATGATTATTATTATTACGAAAGGAAAGTTAATATGTGAAAAAATGCAGGGGGAAACTATAAAAAAGTACTCCGTGTAAAACAACTTCCGTAACCCTAAGAAAACTTGCATACTTTTCAAACATCTCTTTATAGACTTTATTTTTCCCTGTGTGCTTATATGAGAAATAAAAAAGTATATTTATTTGGATTCTCTTGTCGTCTCCTCCTCACAGAAAACTTTGCCTTTCCATATCCTCATATTATGTAGTAATTTGTATGTTGAACGGTGAAATTTGGTAAAAAGAATATACATCTGAATCTAAACTAAAGGAAAATGGAGTTTTATATGAGGTTTTTCTCTGGTGAAAAGGACTATATTGTATTGTGATCGCGGTGGTTTGGATGTTTGGAAGTAACGTTGGATACACCACCACCACACATGCAAAATGAAATAAAAAGGAGGATGGAGCTCTCCTCAAGTCTGAACACACTTGCTCTTGCTCTCATGTTCCCTGTTGGCTGTTGGCTTGGTAATAACCAGCGTCAGTAAATACTGGTTCAGCTGCTGCTGTTCTCTTCTGCTGTTCAAAAAACTTAACTCTTTTTTTCTTTGTACTTTGTACAAACCAGAAAGTGTGGTGGTGGTGGTGGTGTGGTATATGTGTTATATTTTGTTTTAAAGAAAAATAAAACGTACTGCTGCAATTTAACACGTACGCTTACAGATATATTTTGAAGAAAGAAAGAAGAAGATGCTTGTAGAATATCCAATATAACCAGTAGTCATATAAGCAAAAATAAAAGCAGGCAAGATGATGATCATGATAGTTTTGTATGGGAGGTTGCAGTACAAACTAAAGTTGTATTGGAAATTTAGAAGAGAAGAAGGTGAAAAATAAGGAAAAAGCTGGTTCATATATAAATAATATATAAATGGCTGTACACGAGTGCAGAGAGCACACTTGTATAATAGCAGCGTATACTATATATTTTTATGCATTTTTCTACACGTGTTAAAAAATATGAGGAGGTTTTTTAGGGTTTAGAGAGAGGAGCGACTTAATTTTCATACATGCTTCATTACAAAACATAAAGTTCATAAAAATATTATGGTGTATTACTTTAGATTTTTTTGGTAGTAGAGATTCGCACTTGGCACTTTTTTCGCTGCAAAATAAATGTATATCTGGTAGGTATGCACATGCTGATCCACACTGGCGAAAGAAATGTGTGTGGAGTTTTGCAGGAGGATAGTAGTCTTTTGGTTTGTTGGAATTTTTGGATTTATCCATTTTTCCTCCTTGATTCCACTTGCCAGTTGCTACTGATGTTTTTCAAGTGTAAAAAAATGCTGGGTGATGATGGGAGATTTCTTTTGAACAAAGGAACGACCATACAGAGAAGATGTCGTTTCAGTTTGTTGGACCATGATGAAATATGCATAAGATATATACATAAAGATGATAGCCGATTATACGATAAAAAAGGACGCATAAGTTTTTGAAGGGTTTTATGAATAATTTGAAGAGAAGAGAGGATGAGAGTGTTTATAACGACCATGATTGTGTCCTAGACTGTCCTAGAGCTGTCGTGAATTGCTACCTAATATTTAAGATGTTTTTTTCTGCCGACATTTGATTCCATGAAAATAAGAAGCGTTTTTTTCTTTGAGTAGACGAATGGAATTGAATTAATCAGTTTGAATGTTGAAAAAAAGATATTTTACATATTTTTTGGCGGACAAGCAGGAAAACGTGGAGAGACGGAGACATGAGACGTTTACGTTACCCACTTAGGTTGATATTTGGAATAACGTCTCTTGTTACAAAAAAATGTTTTGAAAATAGATTTGTAGGAAAAATATTAACTTTAAAAGAAAAAGAATGTGGACATTGAAGAAAATATATATTTTGCATATTTGCTTCCAAGTCTGCACGAATGACAAGATTTTGTTCCTTGTTCTCTCCTCATTTTACCTTTACCTCTCCTCTTTGATCACTTATCTCCCTTCCTTCTGGACATTTTTACAGACAATCCTCCGTCCTTCGTCTCCCGAATCGATTTGCATTTTTACAAAAACAGACGTATCTAATTCCCAGCCAAAATATATATAAATGCATATTATTCTACTTTTAAAAAATATTGATAAGTGACGCTTTCAAAGCAACCTTCATATTTTTGTTCAAAACTACAGCCATCCAAAGCGATGATGTCGATCGATGATGTCTCGTGAAAATCGCTCTTCAAAACTTTAAAAACATTTATATTTTTCTCAGTAGTTCTTTGAGAGTTCTTCTTCAGAAGACAATAAAAGCATGTAGCTCCCCTCTTTTTCCATAGTCTTCATCATCATCATCATCATCCTATCATCCATATATCTACATATAATATTGACTGCTGTAGACGATGATGACGACGACGACACTAATCCTAGTAGCAATAGTACCTCCATCACCAATACCAACCACCGCCACCACCATCGCCATCAAAGCCCAAATGCGCTGCAATACAATACGTTTTAGAGAGAATCCATCCATTTTTTGGACTGCGTCTGACTGCCATTTGCGTTCGATTGGATTCCTTCTCTTAACAGTCTTTTATAGCTTTTTATGTACTTTGTATCATTCCCTTTGTTGCTGATATTACTAGAGACTTGGTCTTGTGATGGTGGTGGAATACCTAATGGCTAGAGATAGAATTGAGAGAGATACAGAGAATTATTATGATGAGATGAACCAAAGGCAAAAAGACCTGAGAGCTGCGCTGAGTCAAGCTTCGCCAGCTGTGGTATTGCCAGATGGATGGTGGATGTAATCTGAATGGGTCGCCTGGTTCGTCGATCAAAATAATATATATATATTTTATATATTTTATTAGTTATATATAAAGTGCACACATGCATATGATGCATGCAAGGATAGACACAACAAAACAATATCTATCTAAAATAACAGCCTGCTATATGAAAAATATATGCGTTTTTTCAAATAAGCAACATGACTGCATGACTGACTGCATACATGAATATTATTTCACAAGAGAAATATATATAAACTCATTGCCAGATAGAGAATATAATTTTTGGTTGGGTTTTTCGTTCTTTTTCTCTGCAATTAGTAGAGAGAGAGAGAGATGTTGGATGTTGTTGTGTATGTTATAATGGAAGAATGAAGAATACGTGGATGTTTTAGGGGAGAACGTGTATATAAAATGTAAATGTAAAAGTAAAGTTGCATTTTGTTTAAGGACGCACACAGCCTCATAATATTCATGATGATTAAGAAGAGAAAAAAACAGTTTTTCATGCAACCATGCAAGCAATGCATGCAGATGTGCATGCTCATGTTGGGCATTACTGAGGAATCGTTCAGTTGGGACAAAATGTGCGTGTACAACTGCAGAGTAGAGAAGGAGCAAGGAGCAAACAATGCTATTGCATTGTTGTTTAGTCTGGTAGTAAAATAACAATGTAGTAGAGAGAGATGCATGAGGATCATACAGATATATATTTTTTGTGAGGAGAGGACAGAGGACACTTGCCATCCTGCCAGTTATACTCTTCTTGTTTTCAAACTTTGTTTGTTTTGTCGACGTCGAGAATAAAGTGTTTTTTAAAAGATGCAAACGGAGGACGGAGTTACAACAAAAGAATGACATACTGCTAACGTAATAAAAATTTGAAGGGGTATTGTGTATAAGATGATGTGGATATGAGATGCACTTTTTTGTTTGCATGGATGATGGCCTCTCTAGTTAAAAGAAATACAAAGAGGCAAAAGGCATACATCCTGTGTCTCTGTTTTTTGAGATTTTTAAGTTTAAAATGAGATTGTTGTTGTTGTTGTTTTTAAGGTAGATTTTTAAGAAAAGAGAACCCTTTTGCAAAAGGCTTATTTACTTAGGAGCAAAATTTTTCCATAGAAAATTGTTGTCAAGTTCATTTTTCAGCTTTGCTTAAAATATACGGTGCTTTTATTAATTGTTTAGTTTGAAAACCATTTAAGATGGGAAGAGATTATCGGTCAGAAATTATATCCGAGAAAAAGGGTATACTGAAAAGGGTATTTGGTTATTATAGCACCTTTTTGATTACCACTTACAAACATTTTCAGTGGTATTTTAAGGGTATCTAGATAATAAATTTATTATTGGCAATATATCAATCAATGCGTGACTTTACTACGTGTTTTCATTCACTTTGTTTGAGACTGTATGGATGGATGTTATAAAAATAAGTAAACTATATCGTATAATTCGTACATCGCATAAACTCTTAAGGTTTTCCTTGATGGTTTTCATGTGTAAAATTTGTATGGGAATGATAAGGCAAAGGAAAATATATATAAAGGAGAGGAATTTTAAGGAATAACATGTTTTGTACGAAGACGAGGTGGTATGCTGAATCCTGATAATAATGATGATGATGGTGGCTGGCACACATGCATTTTAGATTTGCTCTTAATGTTTTTCCATCTTTTTCATCCTTCTCGTTTCAGAGAGTTTTTCATACGTCTTGTGTGGATGTGCACGTACAGCACAAGCCACAAGATGTGTAAAGCAAGTTGATAGTTATGGAAATAATATAAGTTCTTGTCGTCTACTAACTAAGCAGACATTCCATATTTTTCTAGTATACTTTGATAGATATTGGAATTGGAGGTGATTTGCTTAAAATTCTCTTTGCGCCCATCAGAAACAGAAAGAAAGAAATTGTATATCCTTCTATTATGCATATGATCATTTCACTCAAGACTCAAGTCAAGACACGAAGTCTCTCTGACTGACTGACAACTATATTTTTGCCTTGCAGCTTTGTAGACATTTATAAAATGGAAGATGTTTTAAGTTTCAAGTTAAAAGAAAGATGTGTGCTGTGTGTAGTAAGATGTTATATAGTCGGCAATGCATTTAAAATGTGATATGAGTCAAGATATTTTAGAAGACATGACATGATGATGATCATTGAAAGTGTGCTCTTTGCTTGCATATATACTTTTTAAACACAAGTTAAATCGTCATGATTATTGCGCATTGCTTTGCAACTTGTAAAGCATACTTTGTACTTTTATATGGAAAACGCACATGAATAAAAGTTAAAACGTAAAAGACCACGAGACAAGCGTCTTATAATATATTTTTCAAATACCATTTGCTTTCTGTTGTGTGTTCTCCTTCTTGTTAACATTTTAAGTATTAAATTAAGTTTTTAAGATGCAATTCTTATTGTAAATTGTGAAGAGGTAGTATGGAGGCATAAGTATTTATTGTAGAAAGGAAATGTAATATCGACCAATAGTTCTCAGCGTTTTCATCATCTTCTAACAATAAACTTTACATTTGCACATTCAATTAACGCAGCAATACTAACTACAACGCATTTACTTTTTTCTCAATGGAAAATATAATGGTAGACTCTTTACGTATTTAGTCGAGGTTTTATACACATTAGTATGACTATCAATTATCATTGAAGTCATAGTCTCGTTCATTTCTCCATTCCTTTGTTTGTGTGACACTGTCCTCCTCGTCATCTCTCGTCATTCTCAATGATATATGTTTTTGCCTTTTTTGTAATTGTAAAATTGTACTAAGGTATGCACAGCAAATAAAGGTACATTATTACACGTAAATACATAGCAGCAACAATGATCTTGATCATACTCTCTCAAAACATATAGCATTGAATTTAGTCATCATAATTTTAGTTAGGTTAATCCTTCATTTTCCACGTATAACTTTAATGCATTTTAGCCCTTTTTTCAGTCCAAGTCCAACTCCAAAGTACACAGCAGTATACTCATTAATCTAACATTACATTTATTGTCATATTTGCTTGTTGTCCTCCCAAATCCTCCATCATTACAGCTTTGTGTACCCTTGTACTTGTGCATACGTAATATATATTCTAAACTTGAAAACAAGCGAAAAAAAAGTATATTTTTTAATGAATCCTCTGAATGTGAATTGACAGTGAGATGATGTGATTCATATTGCATATTAAAAAATATACGCAGTTTATGATCGGATAACACGGGGGAGCTCTGCTGATGAACACTGCACATCTGCACACAGTTAAAAATCTTGATGACTATATATGTTTTCAATACATTGATGGAGATGCAGATGGAAAATAGGACCAAAAAATACTGATTGTGCACAACACTAAACCATTTTTATATATAAAGAGCATAGTAGTAAGTATAATGTGGTAGCATTCAGCATAAAAGCAAGAGATCCATAACTAATAAGTAGACAAGCATAATAATACAAAAGGGAAACTACAAAGCAGGTAGATTCAGACTAACATTCAGTCAGACATTCAGAAAATGATCATGATCATCAGCACAAAATAATACGCCACTCTATACTCCTCTATAACCACATGCATGAGAAACCAGCCTGATCATTTTTCCTTTTTCTCAGTTTTTCTCACTCTGACTCACGAACTGACTCAAGTGAGTAATAACAAGAGCTTCACATTCACAGAGCTTCAATCTATAACAAACAGTGAGCATTACTATTCAGGATACAGAATAAACCTTATTATTACGCATTTTCATAGCAACTAGCAAGTTGCAACCCAAACCCAACCAGTTGGCAAGCCAAATGGCTGAAAGCCCATAAGAAAAAAAAGTTAAACCAGCTTTTTGTGTGCAAAGTAAACTATTATTTTTCCTTTGTTTGCTGCTAAATGAGTATATATTATAGTACTATTAACAAGGTAAATGTATATGAGGATTTGTACAATAGGTGTGTATAAAGTATACTTGAAAAAAGTTACAGTACTTATTGTACAGCCTTTATGGGTTTTTCGTTGTTATGTGCGAGTTGTGGGTTTAGTTGGAAGAAAGAAGTTGGCGACTACGCTGCTGTTTTTTAGGGCTCTCCTCCTCTCGTCGTCGTCTCAACACTGAACTAACTGCCTTCCCGTTTCATTTTAAAATTAATTATTTTTCTGGTAGTCTAGTTCAGTGATTTAACTCTAGTTTTAAAATTACTATCAAGTTTTTCTAGTAATTTATAAAATATATTATTAAGATGGTGGAAAATTTGTGATTTTTACTTAACTATCTCTTAACCAGATATAAAATAAGCGTTAGTTATATATATTTTTTAATTACTACGCAGTTAAAGTTAAAGTTAAGGAAACGTTTATTTGATGTATATACTTTTACTATTATTTTCGAATATGTTTCATAGAACTTTTAAGTGACCCTCTATGTTTAAACTAATCGCTAATTAATTATTATTTTTTCAATTATTATTTTTGTTGTATTTTTTCTCTCTCAATTAAAATATTTAAGATTTAAAGGAGATGTTTCCATATCAGCAGCAGCAGCAGGGAATAGTTAAAAAAGAAGGTTAAATTGTGCTTAGAGATGCCTAGTGGCCTATTAAATTGAAAGATAACTTGTGACTAATGTTGAGTGCCTCTTCTTCTGCATTTAAAAATTTAAATAGGGAAAAATTATACTCTACCAGTTAATACAAGAAAAAAGTTAAACTAAATAATAATTTATATACGTTTAATCTCTCCTTTGTATACGCATTTTTTTCTTACTTGTTCTTATTATCAATTATTATTATATTTAAATTTAATTAAGTTTTTTTGTGAGGGTCTCGATACTAAATAATAATTTAAGGTTTTTTTTGTTGTCGTTACACACACGGTCTATTCACGAATTTAAATTTACAAGTGACTTAAATTTAACGGTTTAAGGAAGAGTTAAAAAGTTACAAAAAAATCAATCGTAAATTCGCAGTTGTATATTATTACGCAATTCTTCGTTCTTTGTTGTAATCATAAATCATTACACGTTATACCTAACTTTGTATAATAATTAGGTAAGCATTTAATAAGTAAATGGTTTATTAGTTTAATTAGTACAAGTGTTTGTGTGAATGAATGAAAAAAAAGCTTGACTATCCGAGTTTAAAAGTCTAGAAAACAATATGCATGGAGTCAAGTCAACTTAACTAATAATTGGTGTCTGTTTTCTTTTGTTATTTTTGCAGAAATTCTACTGACGAAAGTAGTAATCTCAATCTCCTTACTTCAACCCCCAACCAATTAAATCAGAAAAACAATGGAAGGCGAATCAAATGGGATGGAAGGGAACCAGTCCCGTTGTCAGGCTGGATGTGGATATTTTGGCAGTCCTGCGACTGATGGACTCTGTTCACTGTGTTACAAAGAAGTTCTCAAGAAGAAGCAACAACCTCCAACAGGCAGCTTAAAAATTCCGTCACCTCAACGGATTACACCGCCATGTGAAACCCGCACATCTCCAGCACCCCAGCCACCTCAGTCAAAACTGGTAAGCCAAATAATTAACAAAATATTTAAAAAACGATTCATAATTTTGGTAGGGCCTTCATAGATAAGCTATATAGGAAATAGGAGCATTAACATGTATAGAGTCAACATGGTTATTTATCTTGTGATCATCATGTTTGTTTCTTTTGAAGCTTTTAGTATTCCTATTTATTTTTGTAGTTGACGTCATTTAGATGTTTAGTAAATGGAAAGTATAAATAGAAAAAAGTGTCACTTGATGGTTTTCTTTCTTGTGTGTTGAGTCGTCGAGCAATACTCCTCTTTATATTTATTTTTCTTGCTGTTTGGCTAAAAATGATTGGGGTGGGTTATCTCCTCTTTATAGTTTATAGTTATAGATAAAGTTGATGGTTGCAGAGTAGTAAGTATGTATGTTTTACTTTGTTTTCGAACTCTGATCACCATGTCGATGTGTAGAAGCTTAGGTTAGAAAAGTTCATTGGGAAACGAGCATGAATGGGAATGGCATCAAGAAAAACTGTAACGACCAACGGCAAAAAAGATTTATAAACTAAATAGGATAGGAGACAAGAGATAGAGGAGATGATGGCGTCGACCAGAAGAAAAAAAAGAGAGGGCAACTAACTTTTTGCATTTTTTAGAGTCATTTATATTTTTATGCAAAATTAGATTCGACATGAGAGGAACAAAGATGTATTGAATGGAGTTCATCAGACAGACAGTTGAAGTTAAAATGTCGTGTTTTTTTCTTTGATGTTCATTTACCCTGGTCATTAGCATTTCATATAAGTACCTAGAGAGATGATAAGACTTTTGAAGACACTGTTCCATTTTCTAAGTGAACCTTGTAAAGATATATCTAGAAGAATCTAGAGAGAACTTAGGATTTTAAAATAAAATAGTAATTTGCATTTGAAAAAAACTGTTCTAATTTTGATTTATTTTTGTGAATTGTGAATAGGATGCTGAAGGAGAGGGGTCAGTTCAAGAAAAGGCAGTGACGACGGCACCAGCTGCTGCCGCCGCATCTTCATCTGTCACCGCCGACTCAGTCCCTGGAACAAGTACGAGCAGCAGCCCCTCTGGATCTGAAAGCAAGAAAAAGTCTAACAGATGCCAACTATGTCGCAAAAAAGTCGGACTCACAGGTATGCAAATCACTACAAATTTTAATATTTACTTTATAACTGTATATTATTCCTCTATTCTACTTTAACTTTACTCCAACTGCATGTTATACATTTAAATAATCAATACACGTGGAGGAAACAGAAGAAGAGAGGTTGATGATCGCATGATATTTAGATGAATAGTTTTTTAGTGTCTTTGGTCAAGTGTCAATTTTATAGTTTCCGGAGTCTATAAAACCATATTTATGTTGTCACGTTTTCAATTTAATAGCTAGTAATAGATGTTCATTAGTTTACTGAATAGTTTTTTTTTGTATATTCTTGCTAAAATCTATTTGTATTTCTATTTTAGTGAAAGACTATTTAAATTTTAAATATGGAATCAGTTGTAGCTAACGACTACAAAAACATCAATGAATGTTATCCGTTTGTTTGTCCCTCGTTTCGTCTCTTTTCTTCTTCTTCTTCTTCTGCTTCTTAAACAAATCTGCGCTTTAAAATGTGTCTTTTACTGTTTATATAAAAATTAACATATTGTCTCCGTTCGAAAAACTAAACAAGGTTCGAAAAAAATTTCTTCTTCTCCATTTCTAGGAGTCGAGTGCCGTTGTGGAGGTTTGTTTTGCCATCAGCATCGTTACAGTGACGAACACGACTGCTCCTTTGACTATCGGCAACTTGGAGCCGAGGAAATCCGCAAGAACAATCCAGTTGTTGTCGGCGAGAAGATCCAGAAGATTTGAAGTTCACTTTTACTGTGTAGATGTCTAACGCGCTAAAGCAATCCCAACGACTACCAACTTACAAAAGAAAAAAACAATTATTAAAAAACAACCTAGATATACCAAACAATTATTAAAAACTCAATACTGTTAAATGTACATCTTTAATGAAAATTGTATTGAATGTTAATTATCAAGTACACTATGACATTCCGCCGACGTCGCCATCCCAAAAAAATAATGTTGATCGACCCTCTCGAATTCGAACCCTCCAAAAAACAAAAAATTATAAAAAATTATCCTTCATTTTTGACTCTGATGAAATAATTACACATAAACAGTATGCAATAAACTAATTTCATCATAACGCAAAATGTTTTTTTTTCTTTAAAAACAAATATAAATATATATATTATAATTAATTTTCTCTCGTTTTTTTTTCTGTCGATCTTTTTAAATTCATCTTGTTTTAAAAATGGTCACTTAAAAAAAGAAAAAAATCAATTGCTGTGCTCTGTGCTGTTATTTACCAAGATATATTCAACAACAACAACAAAAACTCATATAAAAATACGCATTTTTTTAGTAAGTTGTCTTGCATTGTAATAAAGTTGTAAGAAAAAAAGTTTTCTTTCGGGTGATTGTATAAAAAATGGTTTCTTATAAAACAGTCTTTCATTACGTTGAAAAAAATCTAAAAATGCTGACATTTTTTAACTTGATTTATAATTTATTCGACAAAAATCTGCATAAAAATCCGCATCTTCTTTGCATTTTTCATCCGTCATCATCATCACTTTTTAAACCAATTTGAATTTCCTGGACAGAATGCATCGTTAAAATTTATGACAAGAAAAAAACCAACATAAGCACATTTATAATTTTTTTCCAGATAAATAGAAGGCACTTTTTATTTAATTTATTACGTATTTTTTATATAATTATTATTAATGATGAGCAGGTATGCAAGTAACCAGTACATATATTATATCATTACTAATTGCTAAAACAATTACAATTTTTTAAAAATGTTTATGCAACAAGCAGTTCTAAACAAAATATTAAAGCATTACAGCATATATTTTTCCTAAACATCTAAAGAGACATGTAATCATCGTTAAATTACATAATTAGTTGACTTACTAAATCATGTACATAATAAATTCAATACAAATAGACATACTTTAACGTTTTTCTCTCTATATTTAAACTAGTTAACTATTTTAACTAACACACTATTCCGTTTTAAAAATTTAATTATTACTCATGATTAACTAATTATTTTGCATTATACACACCATTCATTTTCCATCTTCTTAAAAGAAAAGTTCTTCCTGGATAGAGCAATTTATATTGCTAATTATTACTTTTATACTAAATGCAAGTTAATTAGATGATAGTCGTATTAATTTACCCACCCTTTTTTAAAAATTGTAATTATTCAAGCCTTTTATTTCTGTATAAATTCCTTTTATAGCCTATTTACGTATATATAAAGTACAGAAGAAAAAAACCGCTAAAACAGTTAATATTTTGGCCACAATGAATATCATAATAACATTTATAATCTCAAAAAAATCAAGCAAAATGTTTTAAACAATTTAGGTTTTTTTATGGAAGCACATTGACAATTAAGATAAACTACTTATTATTAAGTTTTGCAATGCATGAATATTCTTTTGAAAACTGGTGCTGTTTTTTAAAGTTTAATTTAAGTTACATTCTAATTATTACTTTTTATATGCATTCATTATTATTATTATTTGTTATTTTCAGCAAGATTGGATGGCGAGTTTTTTAAAAAAATACGAAAGGGAAGAACACATCGCTTTTATTAGGGTTTTTCTTTTTGCAGAGATAATTAATATATTGCCATTATTCGCATCCATTTTTAATTATTTTATTACATAATAAGTATTAAATCATGCACAATTAAATACATTTTTAACGATAACGACGACAAACTATAAATCTTACAGATTTTTTTCACTTTTTTCCTGGAAATACTGATACAATTTATGCAAGATTTTATACAAGAGTTTATTATTAACAATAACTGTCTGTTTATTTGGAATAATTAATACTAGAGAAGCCATTTATTTAACAGCACAGTATATATATTTTATAACGTCACATATTTCAAGTGACTGTTACTATTTAGCACCATTAATCTTAAGTTTAAAGCAATCAAAAAATGAATGATTAAATTCTGCACTTCAACTTCATATTATTATTTTTTCACTCATTCGTATATCTTCCATTTTCCAGCATTTTAATTAATAGTTAATTATAATAATTTGTAAATCGTTATAAAGCGGTATTCTTTACATTTTAATTAGCAAAATAGCATGAAAA
Organism: Entomobrya corticalis; assembly: GCA_034694325.1. Lineage (NCBI taxonomy): Eukaryota > Metazoa > Arthropoda > Collembola > Entomobryomorpha > Entomobryidae > Entomobrya > Entomobrya corticalis. Next base: position 10,728 of record JAQFYG010000502.1, on the reverse strand, counting down.
AAACAGAAGAAAAGTAATCCAATCATGCCTGTTCATCTATCATTATATTTGACGGAAAATTTAAATATTTCACAAAAACGAATTTTTCAGCCTCTTCAGCATTATTTTAAACGTATATTTTTTAACCGTTTTCTTCTTTATTATAACCAAGCTCCATAATGCAATAAAAAAGTGCTGATATTTTTAAACTGTAACTTTAAATTTACTATTTATAGTTCAATTTTTTAAACTTATGACTCATGACCCTGAACAGAATTTACATTTTGAAATCGTTTAAGTCAGTTTAAAAACCGTATTACTCCATTTAATCTCGTCAGTTATATTTTTTTGTGTGAACACTTTAGGAAGAACAAAAGATGAATTTTCTCAAAAAGGTTTTTAAAAAGTGAAGAAGAGAGCAGAAGAAAGTAAAAAGGGACTGGTAAAAAGGATGTAAGAAAGTAGCATGAAAATTATTGCTATAAATTTGTTATTTAGACCAAAAATTAAGATTTTGAAAGGGACCAAGTATTATTTTTTGTTTGAGCTGACCTCTGACCTTTAATAATGATCACAAGCTATATAAATTATATAGTTTTAATTTGATTTAAAGCTTTTCTTTTGTTTCGATAATTAAGGCAAGATATTAAATAAGGAATTACATTATTATGCAGTAAAATATATAGTTATACTTTTTAAATTGTTATATCATCCAGGTTTTATCTTTTTTTAAATTAAATCGAACACACAATAATTATCTTTCATTCAATCAGCAACAGATCTTTTTTATGTGGAGGTATATAGAAAAAAAAGTAAATTGTGTAAAGGTAAATATATATTTAAGGTATGTGTAATAACGGCTATATCAAAAGGTAAGGCAAATAATTATTCATTTTTTCAAGGGTTTTTAAAGGAGAGGACATAAATTTTGCGATAGTTTTTTAGTTGATTTCTAAATCAATATGGGTTGCAAATTGTTGTAGCGTTCCTCAGACTTCCACCTTGAATGGAGACCCTGATTTTTAAAATGGATAAAAATTAGACAATTGTACATTGTATAGTTTACAATTTAAGTATTTAATTGCTAAAGTGTTATAGTTTACCTGGAATATGATCATCTCCCCATTTGCACATGATGATGTATTCACCACGGTCCCTAACAACGTAGTTAACTTGGTAATTATTGTGGCCAAGATGTTTAATGAAAACTTCTTCACATGGTCCTTTTGGCCCGTAAACTCCAACAAATACAATGTTATTTCCTGAGAAAAACAAATCAAGATTTCTATAGCAATTCATACATTTATATTTAATCTATAAACATCAGGTTCTTTTAAATGAAGGTCCTTACCAGCTTCACTAGCATTAATAGTAAACTGATTTTGTTTCTGAAGATAAGCCTTCTTCAATCCCATTCCTTTACAAGTGACCTTGGAAGCATCCGATTTAAACAAAGGAACCACAGGTCCTTTGCTATGATGTTTCGAAACCTTTTGAACAGTCTCCACAACAACTGATGAGGATTCCTGACCTCCACTCTCTGCCAAATCTTCTCCAGCACAGAGCACCTTAAAGGGACTGCCCACAATATGATAACCGTTGTACTTCACGCTAATGTAATAATCCCCCGGAACCAGTGGAGTATATCGAACCTAAAAAACAATAAATATATAACAATTCATTACAGAAAAAGTCTGTTAATTACCTTAAGCGTTTGACAGTTAAGTATTGTGACAACTAACCTTGTATCCTTCCTCAACTTCAGAACAATCCATAGAAACCTTGGAAGGTCCATCAATAGTAACCGCCAAATGTCCAGCACCAGCATTACACGTGTCCACAATGAAATCTGTTTTCTGTCCGGTCCTGATATCTTGCAGGCCCTTTCCGTAAGCGTGAACAGCAGCTGGATCAGCATCGTCCTTGCCAACCTAAAACGAAATAATAATAAATTAACCAATAAAAACTTCCCATTCAATTAAGCCTTGCCATTATATATATTTATTTTATTGTCATTTAACCTTGATTCGAAATGGTGAGCCGGTGATATGGACGCCATTAAACTTGACATGAATGTTATGGATCCCATTTTCCCTGGGAACGAACCGAATGCAATATAAATCGGAATCAACGGGTGCGATAAAACAGTCATCTTCATTTCCAGATGGAGATATTATCTTGGCATCCAGGTTCCCTTTCGCACCATTTTTCCGAACCATAAACTGTGACGGCTTATTCACTTGGATGGCGCCATCAGGAAACTGTCCAATTTCTATCTTTCGGGCTTCCTCCATCGCTGGCGAGATGTAAACCTTGTACGGCGAGTCGGGGATGTGCTGATCATTGAATTTTATTCCAACTCGATATTCCCCTTTAAAAATATAAATAAATTATAAATCTCAATTCATTTATTCATAAACTTGAGCAAACAGCTCAATTAAATCATAATACTTTTCTTTCAATGAAATATGACGGTTGTCAAATCTGCTATTAAAGAGCAAGGTCATGATAATAATATATTTTTGTGTGGTGAGACGTATTAGCCACTTTAGCAACTTGTGTACATGTTAATAATATTATTACTTTGGAAACTAGCCAAAAAAAATCTTGTGGATTTTCAATAATTATTTAGTATGCACGATACTCCAATCCAATACTTTTAAAAACTTCATTTCTTTTGGCAATTTTATATTTTAAAACTGATATTTTCCAAGTTTTAATTAGAATTTCTATATGATTCACTCACAAATCAATTCACTTTATATGAAATTATTTACCAACTTCTTTAACAAAACTATCAATTTTCTTTTTACCTTGATCTTCATCCTCTTCTGGATCATAACCCAGCGTTATTTCACGACAACTTTTAAACATTATTTTATTTTCAATTTGTTTTCTAAATGGACAATTTACTTTTAAACATCAACGTAAGCTTATGCTAGAAACCCTATAAATATTTTGTACGCAAAAAAAAGGTAGTTTATTTTAAATGTCAAAGGGAATGTTACACTTGAGGTATGACGAAGAAAGGATTCCAAAATTGACACACTTCGTAACAAACAAACTTAAAAATGATAGAGGGTCCTCCTAACAAAACATGCCACAAACTTTTGCCACACACGCTATTATTCTTGACGGGAGCAGCACGCAAAACGAACAAAGTATCTTGCTAAAAAAATCTGTATGTAACCGCTCGGCTGTCACTTCATCTCTTCTTCTTTTTTAACACGCTTTTGTTCTGCGTCTGTAGAAGATCTTCTATGAAGATGACGCCTATATGTAGGTACTCCTCACACAAAAAATTGTTTGCATGTGCAAATAACCTATTATTATTTTACTATTTACTTGTGCATGTTTGATCTTCGTTTATACTTGAAACTTGAACCAGGCAAGCTTAAATCACAAATGGCATAATATTTTCTGAAAAAGTTCAGTAAAGACGAATAAAAAGAAAGAGAGCTGAAGAAATTATAACGCGAAAAAATAAAAATGCTGCTGATGATGATGTGCAGCGCAGCGTCATGATATTTTCTATACATTCTTATTATTGTATATGTTAATGATAGTGAAAAGATATATAAAATGTTTAAAAGCACTGGGCTACTGGGCACATGCCTTCAGAAAAAAATGTAAGTTAAGTATGTATAGATGTGTGTGTAATGCTAAGTTAAACTTCACTGAAGCTTGACATCACTGATACGAAAATAATCTTCGGAATTGGCTGACTTTCCACTCTGCTTCCTACACTACTTTCTCTACAAAGTACAAAGAGAGAGAGAGAGAAACGCTGAAATACACCAACACCACCGACGCCACCGCCGTTATGATCATGATCAGTATAGTAGCAACGGCATCATTGCGTTGTAGTATAGCGTTTTTAATAGTATTATTTTTAAGCTGCTGATACAATATGAATTGCTTGTAAGTTTTTTTTATTGATTTATAAATTATAAATAGATGAGAGGAGATGGGGGTGGGTGGAGACTGAGGAGTTGCGTATGCTCTTGTGTTGAATAAATATATTGTTTGTTGAAGGTGGGTTTCATTTGGTGTGTGTGTGTGTGTGTGTGAAGGACCCTCATTATTTTAATTATGATATGCTGACGCCAAAAGAGTGAAATAATTATAAATGAAAATAAAGAATGCAAACCTGGTTCTGTGACGACATAACTGACATAGCAGGATCCATCCTTGCGGTCCTTGAAGTCGATTAAAGCTTTGCTCGGACCTTCGACAGAAATTGCGAGGGATCCTGCGCCAGCTTCTCTGGTCCAAACATTGAATTCTGCGGGTTGATATTGTTCTCCGCGTTCGAGGCCAGGGCCACCGGCGTGAACACGATGGGCGCCACCGTCACGGAGGGGACCAACTGTGAATTGGAACGGAGAACCGGGGATGTGCATGTCTTTGTAACGAACAGATACTGTGTGAACGCCCAGTTCTTTTGGGACGAAATGGACGGCGTAGAGACCGTCTTCTACTTCGTTGATTTCAGCGTCTTCGGTGATTCCGCCGGGGGATGTGACCGTTGCGGATAGATCGATTGGTAAAATGCCTAATTGCAAAATTGTAAAAAATAATGATAATAGTTAATAAAAAATTGATTATCATTGTATTTTGCTTTTAATCTTATCAATTAGGTACCTGGCATCTTGAACGTTAGACGGCATTCAGACCCCACCTCAGTTAATGGAGCGGCCTCACTTTGACGCTGGATTCTTTCTCGTTGTCTGTTCGTGCCTTCACCACTTACCTAAAAACCCGGGGTAAAATGAGACAAACATAAATTAAATGTATTTTATTTCATTAGAGAAAACAAGCTATAAATTTAATATGCATACCTTAACAGTAAATGGTGAGCCTTCCACATGATGGTCAGCAAATTTCAAGTTGATAATATAATAGCCAGGTTCTGTCGGCTTATAAGAAATATCTAAAGTGCCATCATCCCGATCATTACAATTAATTTCGGCCTTGCTCGGACCCTCGATTGAAAGCGAAAGGCCACCATAACCAGCATTCCGGGTGTCCACGTTAAAAGTATTCTCCGCATGTGTTAACCCTTCCTTTAGCGCCTTTCCAGTGACAACCACCTTTTTGGCGTCACCAACCTCTCGTTCTCCAACATTTATTTTAAATGGTGACCCAGCAATATGAGTACCCATTTTTTTTACGGATACCACATGCTCGCCAACTTCTCTTGGAGTAAATGATATTCCTAATGATTACCACAAAGACAATTGTGATAAGATCAAGCCACCGTTAGATTTGCTAAGCTTTATAATTAAAAACATTTATTTTTACCAATATTTCCAGACGGAAGTCGTTTCAAAAAGCATGGCTCCTCCAACCCACTTGGAGCACAAATTGACGCATTTAAAGCTCGTAAGTCGACATCAGTCACCTTTCCGGGGAAAGTGACCTCGCTGCAGGACCCCACAGATATCTGGTTTCGCTTTCTCCCTTCCCCAGTAATCTTCGCCGTGAATGGACTCCCCTTAATATTCTTGTCTCCAAATTTAACAGAGATTTTGTACTCGCCAGGAGCCGTTGGAAGATATGAAACGGAAACGGTGCCGTCCTTGTTGTCATGACAACTAATTTCCGCTTTGCTTGGTCCCTCCACAGCCAACGATAAGCCCCCTAAAAGTGACAAATTTGTACCAATTTATATAGCAGAATACTTAACCACTTAATTAATTTATTAAATTATCAATTTGAAAAGTATAAGTTTATTTACCAGCTCCAGCGCCCTTAGTCGAAATAGTAAAGTTGCATGGTTCGCCACTGACACCATGAGTTAACCCTGGTCCATACGCAGTAACAAACCCACTGGCAATCGTGTCCACGTGGAATTTGAAGGGTGACCCTTGAACATGTTCCCCATTGTATTTGACATGAAGCTCATGAAGACCTTCTTCTCGAGGGTCGTATTTTATGCTGATTGTCCCATCCCGATTGTCCTCGATTACCGGTTTGTCAATATTCCCACTTGGCATTTTCACCTCAGCTAAAGTAGTCAAAAAATTATATCAAAACCCCATCAATAAACAACAATCAATTTATTACACAATTTTTTTGGCCTACATTTCTATTTATTGAGTAAGTTGCCAACAAAAAAAATATTCGCTCAAGTGTATCTTTAATCAAGTCTTTAGTCTTTATCATGTAGCAAGTTGCTTTATTTTTATTCTTTCATTCATTCAAGTAATCTAGGTACGTGCTCTTCCTAGCGTACACTTATTTTTTACGTTCCACTTGCTGACTTTCATTGTTCATCAGAGTGAAAAGATGACTTTGGCTGATAAAAAGAGTGATAGTAGAACAAATTCAGATTGAATGCTCATTTGACTAAATGCAATGTGAATGAATATCTTTTAGACGACTTAATCTAAGGTTTAGTTTAGACGTTTAAAAAAGGATATTTGACAGGTGGACTGGACTTTTTTGTTTCAAGTCTTTATTATTTCTTATGTGACTTACCAACAACGTGACCTCCTGTACTTGGTAAAGGTATGTTATGAAGATCAACTGGTCGAAATTGTCGGGTGGTGGTTGAGGTGCGATTTGTAGTTGTGGTGGTGGTTGTCTGCCTTGTTGTCTGGGATTGATTTTGACTTGATCTTCTTCGATCTTGTTGGGTTGTGCTCGGTTTTGCAAAGTTGTCAGTCTCAGCCTAGATTTTTTAAATGACAAATAAATTGTAAGTATTAAATATATATTTATTTAATAAAAGCTAATTATTTATTCGGAAGATTTTGAACAAAAAAATAAACTGTGGAAGCTCAATCTCAAGTTTCGCAACTTTTTGTTGTTGAAAATACATATGAACCTGTTGAAACCCTGGAGGCCAATTAAATCGAAATCCTCGTAGATGACCATCTTTTGGAAATGGGAATACGGGGCCTGATTTTTCTGCGGGAATGAATGTTATGCGCCTAGAAAATGACATGATGATTTTCCAGTTGCTTTGATTTTAACTTACACACAACTTAACAAATTAAAACTTAAAACTCCATTGTTAATTTTGCTTTGTTTGAAAACTGAACACACTATCAACTATTGTTTGTTAAACATTTTAAGAAAATGTTAGCAGTTTTTGTTAAATTTGGAAATTTTAAAAAGTCAACAACACTGAAACTCTCAAGATAAAAGACAAACAGAAATTATTTTTATTAGGTATTATGCAATTTTGACACGAGGCCAACGATGGTTTTAATTTTTCCTCAATAGAACGTGTTAACAAAACGAGACATTTAAATGGAACATAATTGCAAACAGTATTTTATGATTTTTAAACTATTGTTTTCCTCTTTAGTCTGTTTGTCCGTATCAGATTTTTAAAATATTGCAAACAGTTTAATCTTTCATGCAAAAAATTATTTTTATTGTCTGTTTAGTGTTTACACATTGGGTGTAGGCCACTTTTCTATCTCTATTTGAATTTGAAATGGTTAAACATATTTACATTATTACTATTCATCAGTTAATAGAAAAGACGTTAACAATAATGAATGGAAATTGTTGGGGATGCCATTTAAGGAGATAATGTTGTTATCCTTTTTTATCAGGAAGGTGTGATATCTTTCAAGGATAATTTTTAATACTCTGCCGTTTATACAGTTTTTTTCTATTGTCAGTGATCCACATTCCTCCGATTATAATAATGCGGAAGCATATAAAGTTTATCGTACATTGTAGCGATCCTTCTGGTTATATATGTCATATGTCATTTTGTTAGTTTGTTTGTCTGTCCGTCTGCACATTATATATAAATCAACTCAACACTATTTAGATATGGTATCAACGATGATACCAATTATTAGTAATCTTGTGTCGTAAAATATGTATTCAACCGAATATATAAATATAATTGTTATCTCAGAAAGTATGAATGTCGGTTTCCGCTACTTTTGCAATCCTGTTTACACATTTTTTATATTAAAATATTTAATCATAAACGTAACATTGACATTGCAAAGCGATATCAACAGTTGTTTCCAAGTATTTTGAAAAGTTATTGTAAAAAGCAACTTAAATATGTCAAAATAAGAACAGAACACAAAAGGGTTACGTAATTATATTATGTCACTTTAAAAAAAACCATTTTTCATGATATCGACACACGTCACAAAAAAGAGCTAATCCCTTACAAATCAAATTACAGAAACTAATATGCATTAATATGCCTTTTAGATAGTGTCATTGAACGAAATCGTTACAAAAAGTTAACTCCATTTCTGACTGACTGACAGAAAAGTGTCAGGTTTCGCACCAAAAATATGAAATTTAATCAACTTCAATAGATTAAAGTAAATCCACAAAAGGTTAAAACACGGAGTATTCAACTAAAGGAGCAATTATACACTGAACAAGAACAAGCTAGCTGAGAAACTCATGAACATAAACAGAGTTATTGCCTTCTTCACATTTAGCATTAAACGAAGCAATTGTTATTTATCATGACTTTTTTTACCATAATCAAATCATGTAATATATTTCTTTATGTGCCTATTACTTAAGCAACCCGAAGAAGTTAAGCAACAAAAAATAATAAGTCATAATAAAAAAACTAAAACCAGATTAAGTTTTTTTTGTGAGAAGCCAAGGTTAATATTTTTTTCTTTAAACTTGATATTAAATTTTTAACTACCAACCAAACAACTGCATATTCATAATGAATATTTCATGAATACCTATCTATTTTTTTATATTTCATTCCATTCGAGACTATGAAATTGTTCCATTCTTTAATATAATCCGGTGGTGAATTTCTCATGGGGAAAACTGAGAAGTTCATATATAAAAAGTAACATTAACATGTGCAATTTGTCATTATCTTATCAGTTCAACTTGTTTGAATTAGCAGTACCAACTACCAACTTCTCTCATAAAAAACTTTTTAATTGCCACAGAAGATGACAAATCTTCAAACTTTTGGATCGGATGTACCAAAAAAAGCGTTGGAAAACAAATAAAAATATATCTTTATTACTTTTTACTTTTTCAGCCCATTAAAATATGAGCCATGATGGATATTACATCAGAGCTTGTGATGTAATTTTTGTGTGAAGAAATGCTGCCACATGAAAACCATCAACGGTTTAAATGTAATCATTCGCATTTTTGAAATTCAAAAAAGAAAAAGGCCGACACCATATAAAATGTACACTTATATGCAAGTCTCAGATTACCCATCTGCTAAAAAATCTCATCTTTCATTGAACTCTTTTTAATATGATATTTTTCTTCCTGGTATGCAAAAACTATGTAAAGATGAACTTATAACGAAACAATTCCGCAAAATATGCTTCTAGCTAGATTTGAGTCATCATCATCAACAAAACAAGAGAGATTATCTCAGTTGGTCTCTCTCGGCGACTCCTCCACCAAACCAACAGACATAATAAAATAAAATATCTTCAATCTTAAACTTCTTCCCAGCCAAACTATTACTTTTTTGTGTTTGCCAAAAAATGTTACAAAACTATATTTTTCTATACAAAAAACTATGATATAACTAAAAAGAATGGACAGGAAAACAAAATAACAAAAATGAATTTGTTCTATTAATACTCATACAATATATTTATCATTTTAGAAAAAATAACTAAAAGGCATCGACTCAGTTTTGCTCGGATTCCGCTTGTTACCAAGATGAAAAGAGAAATAGAAAGATGCAATGTATTTGATGAGAGAGTGGGGCGACGAACACGACGACATTTTATTTCTGTATATTTTTTCCTAATGATCCTTGATGACAGATTTTTCACATGAAAGGAATTTCCTCAATTAGTTTATTGTTCTTTTTTTTGTGTGTGAACGTCTTTATTGCTTATTTTCAACGTCTCATTCTTTTCTCTCTTTTTTTCCTCATTAATCTTTTCTTTCAAAGGAAAACTTTTATTTTGCTTTCTCCTATTAGCGCTTATACATAAAAGATCTCAGATCTCTGACGTGACTTGAAATGAAAAAGGAGAAAATGAACAATTTATTATTATTTTTTGCTCTTTTCTCTGCTTTCTTTTGTTTTTCAAAGAAAGCAGGGAAGACAAAAGGATTTGGGAAATAAAAGCAGAAGGAAAACTGTAAAAATGCTTTGTTTTCTAATTGGTCTGAAGAATAGAAGATGCTGGTTAAGTACGAAGGTATGGTTCGTGGCACAAAAAGCATTTTTAATTAAAGTCGTGTGCAAACGGTTTTTTCTATAAATCTCTTCAAAGAACAAAGGAAGTAAACATTCATATAAACAATTATTCCACATATCAACAACTCAGTTAACAGATCTAGAGATTTTAGTTACCTTTTTCTTTTGTATTTATTTTTTTCTGCTCAATTAGCTGAAAGGATTTAAAACTTTCACGGATAAAAAACAATTAAAAAGATAAAAATGTCCCACCACTTTAACAACTTCTCACACATACAAATTTACAGACCACACAAGCTTACTGGACAATAGTCGAAATGTAACTGAGCGGTATATTGAAAAAGACAAAAGATGTAATATTCCTACTTCCGATTTTTTTTTTCGAAATAAAGATAATGAAAAAAAGTTTCAATCCCTTTACTGTTATTATTCTTTCGTATAGGTAATCATCAATTCGAAACAACTAATGTTTTTATTTGTGTGGACGTAATAGTCAAATATATTTTTATCTATCCATTTATTATTAGGCATCCATTTTATTTTCCCTGAAAAGTTGAATTTTTTTTCCTGAAATTTGAGTTTTTTTTTCTAAAATCCGTTTA
>JAQFYG010000501.1:0-29373 GCA_034694325.1 Entomobrya corticalis | reverse complement strand
AGTAATAATATCATTAATAATTTTCTCTGGTTATTACAATCATCATTTTATACCATTTTACATTAGACGAGGAAGACAAAAAAATGAATTTATCATTTTTCTGCTGCTCCTATTGTTATGATTATTATGACAGTTATGTTATTTAACTTATAACGACCAAGAAAACGGAATATATTGTCAGTTTGATTTAATGCCATCGTCATCATCTTTGGCTGTTGCTCCTGTAAATGTAGCCGAGTAATCAATCGTTTTCTTTTTTAAAAGTTTTTCTGCACACACACACATGCATTTCCGACTTCCGTTTTTTAATATTATTTTTCTGTGTAAAATATACACTCATAGACGCATGTCATCACTAAAGAAATGGCAAACACTTTATAGAGCGGCGTCATTACAATGGTGAACAATGATAAGTCATACTAATTTAAGTGGATAATGTACTGATAAGCTTTTTTTATATAAGCTTATTATGCTCTTTAATGATGATAAGATGATATAAAAAAGGACGATCAAGGGTAGAAAAATGCAAAAGAAAATATTTATTAGTTTAAAAGTTTTTTTAAAGGAGGAAGGATGTTGTTGCATTAAAATATATATCTACCTATATATTATTATGGCGACGACGTTGATCTCGCATCATGCATCACAGTTTAGTAATGATTGGTTTTCACAGAGAGTCATCGCCAATAATATCATATTGGATTTATTGTCGTTGTAACTTGTCAGGTGAAATAATAAAATATAAAGTTACCTGTGTCTTGTTCATTGTTGTTTTACGTGGTGGTGTGCTACTGTATAAACAAAATGATGCATTATTGATGACGATGGTAATAAATTAAGGGGAAAAAGGAGAAAATCAGGGATTGAAGCCAAGAAATATAAAAAATACCTATAAGATATAGGGTTACTCTGTGGTTGTTGTCCTCTTGGTTGTTATTGTCTTTGCTAAAGTTGGGTATTGTGTTGAAGGCTATTAAATTCATTATTATGGCATCGTCAGGTGCATACGTCTAGCAAATACCTATACAGTTTTGAAAAATATTGTCATGGGGCATTATGCTACTGTTGGGAAAGGCCTTATGGATTTGATGTTTATCAGTTTTAAAAATAACATAAATAATTTCCTTTTTTGAAGATTTATTTATGGCATATTTTTAATAACAGTGTAAGCACTTGATCATGAATCCCGCACAAGCTAAGTTGGTCGAATCGCCCGTGTCCCGTGTCAAATTACATAACGGTTTGAGTATGTTTCGATTAACAATTAACATGTTAAATTTAACTTTTAGTCCACACACCTGTATCATATTTTCATACAAAATATGTGTGTCGACAGTAAAGACTCGTTAAATATAGCACCTGTCTTAACAATTAGTGATGTATCATGTCTATATTGTCACACAGACATGCTTCATAGTTCTATGTCACCCGAATGAATGGATCTAATCGCCAATTAGTCATTGTATTTTATTTTGTAACGGATAAAATCTTTATCTATGTTTTTTCTAAAAACCAAAAAAAAAACATGTATCTTATTTGTATTTGTATCCGTTATCACTAACCAAAATCTTGAGTAAAAACTGACAATTGTCAATTGTGTTAGTATCACACTTTATTTGTATTCTTATCAACCTCATCTCTTTCCAGTTATATGAATGTGGTGACAATGACAATCGTCTTGGTATGGGGTACGGTGCAACTCACAAGGTGCAGTTTGCAATTGCAATAGATTATCAAAATAACCTGCACATATTTTATGTTATCTGCCTATTATTGATTATTTATATGAATTTTCATATAGAATTTATTTTTCTTCTACGTTTTCAATCAATTTTCAAGTTAAAAAAAGTTAAGGAGACCTACCTTAAATGAATATTTTTTTTCAAGACTATATGATGTGCAAAAATAAATATAACAGTTGTTCTTATTATGTGATTATTATTATAGTAAAAATTGATGATGATGATGATGTATGGCCTGGGAATATTTCCCTTGGCAATTCTCAGTCAAGCTCTTGAACTCTAGTTCTCAGAGCAATTATTTTATACCGTGATGACCGATTACAAGAACACAACCAACGACACAAAACTACCCAAAAATATATCTTTAAAAAAACGCCAACAGCAACTAACTATACTAACGGCCAGAATAATGTTGTCATGCCAACGGCTATAATACCGGTCAAATAATAGTACTTAACTTAAATACACCTATATCGCCTCTAAAAAAACCAATGTCATTTTTTCATTTAATCATTTGAAATAAATATTGTTTTAGTTAGTATTTCATGTAGATAATGATGGTACGTGCTCTTCTCGAGTAGTTCACAATTGAATCACTCAATTTCACTAATTTTTACCTAGAAAAATGGTTTTTACAGAAAAATAAATGTCACAATCTTTGTAATTCCATGATAATCACATGTGTAATTAAATTGTCGAGAGAGTTTAGACCTCTCTAGACGATTTAATTTTGAAACAAGATTAAACATCATTGAAACTCAAGTAGACATAATGACAATAATTTTTTAACGGCTTTTGTAAAATGTTGAGTAGGAGGAGGAGGAGGCACTTGAAATTGGCTTTTTAAAGTAATTTTTATGTAGAGAAATGATGATGACACCTCTCCTACTAAAGAGGTGCGTGTGCCTCATTTTTATGTCTGGTATTTGGTTATTGACTTGAAATGAGCTGTTGAAACGTTAAAGTTAATGATAAATTAACGAAATTATTTAACAGTGATAGCCACCCCCTCTCATAGTTAAGTAGACATATAATTATTTCAGTTTCTTGTTTAAGTTCAAGGAGGAGGAGGGGATAGGCCCTTATTAAAGTATGTCATTGTTTTGGGCTAGGCTTCATATATATTTGCAATAATTATTATTTCAGGTCAATAATTGGCAAATGGCAGGTGACATAAACCCATAAAAATAATATATATATTTCTCTTTAAAAAGTGTAATAAGCAATCTTTAAAAAAACAAAAGTGAACAAAGAAAACATGATTAACTGCTGTTGTGTCTGCCTGCGTCACATTTAAGAAACCATTACATAATTCTTTGTCATCTTGTTAAATACTCAATTGAAATTGAACATGTACATAATTTGGAGTTTTGTTTTAATTTTTTATGTTTAAATGAAATATGTTTCTTTTTGTCTTTTTTGTACTTATAGGTGCTGCTTTTTAAACTACGAAAAAGGATTTAAACGATAACATCATCATCTCGTCATAATCATCATCTCCACAAAAAAGGGAAACCGACACATTTTCAAAAGATGGATACGGTCAGTATGGAACGCAGAAAAATATTTAGGTTAATTACAGCTGTGATACTATTGACAAGTCCGTTGTTAACGTCAACACTGGAAAATGGACTTGCCAGAACGCCGCCAATGGGATGGTTGGCTTGGGAAAGATTTAGATGTAATACGGATTGTGTCAATGATCCAGACAATTGCATAAGGTAAGCATATTAAAAACTATTAAAAATTTCAATTTGTTCTTTTAAAAATATTAATATATGGTGCGTGGCACCATTTATAATTTTTTACAAACTAAATAGGCAGGGCTCATATATGATTTTGCAAAAAAAAAAGTTTGCAAAGCTTAAATCTGAAGAATATATATTGCATAATCTCAAATTGTTCATTTTCGTGATGACGGTTGTATTGTTGTGTGTGTAGGCGTTAGTTTTTTTAAATCTTTTTTTTTCTCTATTGATTCTTCACACAATCATATCATATCGCATTCTCGTTCTCGTCGTCGTCACCATAAGTCACCACCATCCATCGCGACTTCGCGAGAGAGACCCGCCTGTTTAGTAGTTTTTTCCCATTGTTTCTATTTATTGCGTTTTATGATTATTACTATTATTCTATCTGCTTAAATTAAAATTTTGCTGAAAAATATGCATGTTTTATACATAATCAAGGCCTGTAAATAGTAAATACTATAATAAAAAAAAGTATTTTGATGGGGATGACGCCGGTTTATACTGATTCTCATACTTGTAAGCTGCGCCATATATCACCACCTCTTTTGTGTGTGTGGTCTCTAGTCTCTGGTATCGAAAAGGTACCTTCTTTAAAATAATCACTTAAACGCTGGGCATAATCTTCTTGAGAATTGAAGTTGAAGATGTTTGCCAGCATTTTTTTAAAGATGTATTTCGTAATAAAAGAAAATGTCACTGATAATATGATGGGCATAGAAATATAGACTTAATAATTTTATCTTTTGTTTAGTTGTAGATAATGTGTTGACGGTGTCATTATTTATATTTCATCCTGTAATTTTTTAAGTTATTGAAAATTGTAGATATTTTGCCAACTATTGTCGTAAAATATGACAGTGATGATGCTCATTAGCTCACGCACTTGTTACTTGTTATGTTGGTGCTAGGTTTTATGACCCTTTTTAACTTTAAGTATTTTTATGGCCGTATAATCATGATTTCAAACATTAGACGGCTAAAAGAACAAGTGTCATTTTGTATTGAGTCATTGGACTTCAAAACTTATTGGTCAAGTGGGCATATAATAGTTGTAAAAAGATGTGAACATACAAAATGGCAAAATACTAATTAACTATTTAGTAAATTCTGTTTTCTGAAATTATGAAATAATATGAAATATATTTAATTGTTTTTAATAGTGAGCGTCTATTCATGCAAATGGCTGATCTTCTAGTCAGTGAAGGCTACGCTGCCGCAGGATATGAATTTATAAATGTTGACGATTGCTGGCTGGCGAAAACGCGGGATGCATCGGGAAGATTACAAGCAGATCCGGAGAGATTTCCTAGTGGAATGAAGGCACTTGGAAATTACGTAAGTCAAAGTGCTACTGACCGTTATAAACTGACCGTTACAACGCAATTTCCAAGTCACTGATGAGTACATACTTTTGTTTTATTTTCAGATCCATTCGAAAGGACTAAAGTTTGGAATTTACGAGGATTACGGCAACTACACATGCGCAGGTTACCCAGGTATTCTTGGCTACCTTGAACTGGATGCGAATACGTTTGCTGAGTGGAATGTAGACTATGTCAAGTTGGATGGATGTTACTCTCACCCAGTTGATATGGACAGAGGTTCGTCACAATTAATTTGTTTGTCACTTCATTCATGTATTCCTTTTCTAATTAAAAGTATTGTTTATTATAATTTTTTAACTGGTTTGTGTAAACTTACTTATCTATTTACACTTACGATTAGCTTTATGTGTACGCAGTAGGCATGCATATTTTTTTAAAGATAAATAGTCTATGTTATATATAAATGGTAAAGGTATTTATCGTTCATGTAGTTAATCCATTTTTTAATAGTTTAAAGATATAAAAAGACAAAGCTGAAAGTTAGGTTTCATCTGCATTTTTTTCAAATGCGTCAAACTTTTTTAATGTTAAGGTCGAATTAATGGAACAGAGAGGGAGTTTATTATGAGAAACAAATGTGTTCTCTGAATTCATATTTTTTATGAGATTTGATTCATGTGACAAATTGTTAGCTTTTAACTTGTCAATTTATCAATTTTACATTGCTCTCATATAAATCTTATCATATTCTATTTGTTTTTGTCCCACGTTCCCTGTGCCTTGTTAAAAAAAGTTGATAAATTCAGAGTTTTTTAGGAGATTATTAAAACATAAAATTGCTATTCATTGATTTTCTATTTGCTATATGACTTCTATTTATCATACTAATGAATTTACTGATAACATTTTAGAACGATTCTTTTGCAATTTCAATGTTTTTTTCTGAAGGAAACGGAAAGTGATTGAAAATACTCAATCACAATGTCTATATAAGTTTCAGGCTTCAAATATTTGGAATCATTCATATTTAACGGCAATTCCTGATTAATGTCTCAGTAAGTTAACGGTTGTAGAATAGGCAACTTTTTTGCATGGTAACAATAAATTTTGTCGAGAAAGGCGTATAGATATTATGATTGTAAAAACAATGACAATACAAGTCAAAGTACAATAGGTAAATAAACTTATCGTTAGTTGTTAATAGAAAAGGGCCTGTACCCTTAAAGATGTACAAATTCCTTTTCGCAAACAAAGAAATGGGATGGTGGAACTTGGCGTACCCTTTTTTTAGATGGATTGAATCTTTCATGCATTCTATTCTATAACAAAAATAATTGTTCCTTCCTCCCTATTCCCTATCAATATACTACACCCATTCAATATAGTCAAAGTCATGCAAAAGGAGTGACTATTTCACTGTTCGAGAGTCTTCTGTTCTGTTATCTACTCGAAAAATGAATCAAAAGAAATACGTGATAGTGTTCACGTTGTAATATGTATTATGAAATGTTTTAATTTTTTCCGACATGATAGTACAAAACGATGACAATAATGATTAAGCAATTTTTTAGGAGCAAACTATCCAATATTTTTAATGTTTTTGTAATGAGGTCATTCAATACATCTATAATCATCATGCTTACCATAAAAACAATAAAGTTAATGGAATTTATAATAATCGATTTAAGATTCAAGATAAAAAGGGTTCTTTGTTTTTAATGAAATAATGTAAAAAGGAAACAATTTGTTTTTTTGCAATCTCAGGTTACCCCGAATTCGGTTACTACCTCAATAGGACTGGCAAGCCAATGATATATTCTTGCTCATGGCCTGTGTATCAGATTTACAGTGGAATTGAGGTAACGTTTTGCTAACTGTATAATTGTTCAGTTATAAATTTTTCATAAATGTAACTGGATGTTTAAAAGAACTAAACCATTCGTGTGACTAAATTTATGACGTTCTAGCCAAATTACACTTCAATAAAGTCATCATGTAACATGTGGAGAAACTTTGATGACATTCAGGACTCTTGGCAAAGTGTACAAACAATAATTGACTATTATGGTGAAAATCAAGATGCAATCGTTCCTCATGCTGGCCCAGGCCACTGGAACGATCCTGACATGGTGAGATTAGTTAATGGTGATGATGATGAGGATGGTATCGATGATAAAAATATCCTTTTTTATTGTTTTGCCTTCAATCTTCTTCATTATTTTACACTTTTACAAATTCATAAATGATTTGTTTTGGAATAAGGTTTATATTTAATTTGTGTTTTTGTCCTCCTATCTTTCCCGTTTGAAATCCAGTTAATCGTAGGTAACTTTGGTTTGAGTTTTGAGCAAAGCAAATCTCAGTTTGCCTTGTGGGCAATTTGGGCCTCTCCATTGTTGATGTCAGTTGATCTCAGAACGATTAAACCAGACTACAAGGCGATTCTCCAGAATAGGAAGATTATTGGGGTTAATCAAGACATTCTTGGAATTCAAGGACGTCGTATTTACAAGGTATGCTTGCATCTAAATTCATTTTTTATTTATTTTATAAAATCATTTGATTATAACAAGATGAAATTGAAATTTTCATTTGATTCAGGACCGAGGAATCGAAATCTGGGCGAGACCAATCACACCAGTAGTCAGATCCGACTTTTCATATGCTATCGTCTTCTTGAACCGAAGAACGGATGGAACACCATCAGAAGTATCTGTAATTAATAGAGAGCTCGGACTTACACACGAGGCAGGTTACATTGTTGAAGACCTTTACACAAATAAGGACTATGGCGTCCTCACGCCAGATGATAAGATCACTGTGGATGTTAATCCATCCGGTAATTTTTCTTTTCAAACTCTTTAAAATCAGATATCTTAAAAGCTATTCAAAGCTTTAATAATTCAATATGTTTCTTTCCCTAAACCAGGTTGTGTCATGTTGAGATTCACCGTTGCAAGTGCCTATCAAAAAACCCATATTCCTCAAAACCATCTTTTCGGCCTTTCGTCAAATCATAACCAAGAGCACAGACAACTTCCGCAAAGACTCCAATGGCTAGCCCGTTTCCCCAACATTGCGCGTTCATTAGAGGTTCAAGACCAATTAAAAAAGAGGGAAACTAGCGAATAAATTAACTTTAACTAAAAATATATTTAGTGATAATTTTATAGCATCTTGTAAGAAATATTCTGGCCGCTAGCAAGTTAACTTAAAAAATGAAACGTCTCCTTCCGTTTTACATGTATCATTTTTACTAAATTTCTGTTCACAATTCTTCAAAATATCTTGAATTTTTAATGTTGACGCTTCATAAAACGAGGTGTTTCTGGTACTTTAATGGTAAGTCAATTATTTAGTTAATTAATTACTTTTTCATTATTCTTTTCTTCCTATATATATATCAACAATAATTATATAGGTATGGTTGTTTAAGCATTTCGGATATTTTAAACCTGTGTTGCGTGTTGATTGTATGTTGTTGTGTGCATATCTCTACCGAGATATGTTATTTATTACATTATAAATATAATAGCCATTAAGTTTGTAACTGTAAAAATTCTACAAAATTTGTTTTTAAAATTACCCCAAAAACTATCATGTATGCTGTTTCTTTTTACGAGTCCTTCATTTCCATGGAGTCAATGCAATAGCCAAAGATTGTGCAAATCTTTGGTTCTACTTAAATCGTATTTTTTTCGACGCTTACTATATTTCCTAAATACTTTAAAGGTGACGAAGAAAATCATCTTTAATAGTTTATGTAAATGAAGATGAAGCCAAAAAAACACTACATTTTAATTAAAATTTGGAATAAATCATGTCGTGGTATGTAACATAAATATTATTACTATTAATTTTAATTGTCCAAGAGGGAGGTACTATGTAATGTTGGGAAAATATTCGTTCCACGTTTTTTTGTACAAAAAAGATGTAGTATGAAAGCAGACTATATAAACTGTAAATTAATTTGCGTTCAAGATTCGCAATACTAAAAATAATGCAGCTTGTAATGATAAATATATGTATAATGACAATAGGAAATAAATGAATAAAAAATTGTCGTCGTCGTAAATGTTCAACATGATATTTTACGAAGTTGTTTTTTATTCATTTTTAGTAAAAATAGTTTTCGTATAAATAACGTAACAAAAAGCAATTACTGGGTACAGTTTAGCTGGGCTTAGGCTTTTTTTTGTTCTTTTTCTTCTTCTTGCTAAGATTCTTTGCTGATTGTTTTCCCGGATTACTGGAACTTGCACCTGAAGCAGTTGCGGCCACTGCTGAAGGCTCCTTCTTTTTCTTCTCAGTAAATTTGAATGCTGAAGGCGGTGATGTGCATTCCATTGATTCATCATTCTCCGTTTTTGCAGTAAGGTCATTACCGGTTTCGGGTAAAACTACGTTGAAGCGATCTCTAAACCGGGATTCGACTGTTGAACAATCAAGGACAACAAATATTTAGGAACAATTATTTTTTGTTTGTATCAGATATATAGTTTTAATGTTCAATTATCTACCTTCTGGATTTTCCCTAGCGTCCCAAACATACAAGTGATTATCTGCATTGTTTCCACCAGCAGCAAACACGTAAGGAGAGTCCGGGCAAGCTGTGATTCCGTAAATAGGTCCAATTTTCATTTCCTTTGTCATAACAAGCGTAGGGCTATCACCTTTGATGTCCCAAACTTTGGCCGTTTCATCCTGAGAGCCGGTGACAAGGAAATCCTTGCAGTAGCTACTTAAGGTCAAGCCTCCAACTGAATCAGTGTGAGCGTTAAGATTCCAAACAGGTTTAGATTGGCGGATGTCAACATAGGATACCATGCCCTTTCCGGTTGAGGTCTGGTGGATTAAAGATTAAAAATACATTAAAACAAATCATATAAGAATGAACATCTCCAATATTCATTAATTTGCAAAGTACAAAATTTTAAAATGGCTGACTTACGAGAAAATACAGTGGTTCAAACTTATTCCACATGACGCGTTCTATTTCTCCTTCAAACTGCCAGCTTTTGTGAGTACTAGGGGTTCGACAATCAAACAACTTGACCATTCTGAAAGTAAAGTACATTTTTAATTATCAGATTAAGTTGTTGCAATTAACTAACAATCAGTCTAATTTTAATGAATTCCTGATTACTTTTAAACTTACCCATCACAAACACCGGCTAGTAAAGACTGGGATTCCATCGGATGCCATTGAATACTCTGAACCTTTTCAGCAAAACATTCCAATCGAGTAACTGACTTGCACTCGCTCATATCCCATAAAATCACGGTGTGATCAGCAGAGGAACTTGCCAAGACGTTTCTGTTAACAGTAAATATTTAATACGTTAGGTAAGCTATATACTTACTTGTTGCTAAAGTACAATATATATAAAATGATTGTAGTAACTAACCTTTGGTTAACATTCCAACTAAGGTCCATTACAGCTTCACGATGACGCATAATTTTCTTCTGTTTCTTCGAGCCCAAACAAAAGGCAGGTTCCAGACAGTCCGATACGTTGAGATCCCAGACGTGGATTTCTGGTTCCATGTATCCGACCGCAGCGTAATGTCCACCAATGTTGGAATCCTTTGGGTTAAAGTCTAACCACTCAACAGCCATTGGATAAGTCGGCAAATACGTGTCATTCAGTAAGAAAAATTCTTGTTTCTCCGTGTTTAACACTACAAATCATTTAAAAACAAAAACAAATACTTTTAATTATTGAACCGCTTTACAAAAACCTCTACACAAACCAGAAGAAAGATTGCCTTAATTACCATACAACTGCAACAAGCACACATCGTCACTAACTTGGCCAGCAATAATGATATTATCATCAGGCTTGACAGTGAAGTCTTCAATCTCCTCCTCAGAATCCTCATCATCAGTCTCAGACTCTGGAGCACTATTAAGAAGCATGGCGTCAGTGCTGTAGCTCATCCCAGATTCGACTGGTTCATCATCGTAATCATCCAAATTGTAATAATCATCAACTGCATTTTCATTTTCGACATCTTCATCACTCATTGGCTCATTTTCTTCTGCAGATGGTTCTTCTTCCTTTGGTCGTGTTCGAAATTCAGCTCTACAGCAATTGTAAAAAATCATAAGGCAAATTACTTACAACTTACAATTTAATTACTACCGTCACCTACAATAAATTTCTAAAGGCAGAATAATAACTTACTCTCGTAAACGCAGCTCTTTCACAACTTTCAGCATCTCGTCCTTTGAAGCTTTAACCTGTAGATGAAAAAACCAACAAACTTAAGTACCCTCTTAAATTAACTTTTATCGAACTACAGCGCACTCTCTATATAAGAACACCTCATGAGGAAATAACTCTTCTTATATGGAGGTGATCTTAAATACAGAGAGAATACTTAACACTAAAAAGTGAAGGGCGGTTCTGCTACATGTTCTAAGAAGTGCATTATAGTTAAATAGCCTATTAATCACCATCCCAAATACCTACCTTCTCCGGTTTTGCGAGCGCAACTCCTTGTTTCACAAACGTGAGACAAGGAATCAATCCAATTTTTGGTTTCTTTCGCTTGTCCATGGTTCTTCGTTCCTTGACTTCACACCAGTTACACTTCCTGTTATAAACAAGCAATTAAACTTATCACTTTTCAAAAATATAAATCAGAGCAACCGACATACAACAAAACAGACGGTAACAACTTGCCCTTCTTGACAAAAACTTTCACATTCAACATTGGTTTTGTCACCTCCCTTGATAGTGAATAGCAACGCAACAAAATATTGTAATTAATAGTTTTAGTAACGTATTTATCTTACCAATAACACGTCAACTAATAACTAACCAACTTGCCAATAAAAAACTCAAACTATTTAAAATTAACTGATTTTGTGAGACGAAAGCAGGTCCAAGTCCCAAGTTCAGGTTTACTTAAGACTGCACCACTGCAACTGACTGCATACCAGTTTGGTATACACGTGCTGCTGCGGCTCTGCTGCTGTTCGGTATTCTCATTTCTCCTCTCCTCATCCATCCTTTTCAATAGTCTGTTTTGTTGTACTAATAAATTCGCTGACTTTCTAGTAGTACCCCATTTACTCTATGGGTACTTCTCTCTTCTCTCTCTCTCTTATATATTCCATACGACATTGGTATTGGCCTGCTCATATCATCTGTGTCCTCTGCGACTCCTGCGTCGTTGTTTTCATTTGACATGTGCCTTTCTGTCTAATAACTTGACTTGCTTGTAAATAGGTTGCTGTTCTGTCTTCGGTTTTGTTTACTGAATTGTTCTGAAATTGATTTTTAAATCGGTAGTTAAAATTTTATTGTAATGACATGATATAAAAAGGAGGTTTTAATTTGTTAGCATTCATAGGATGCATAACTGTTAAATATTGGAGGAAGGAAATGTGTTTAAACAAGTGACAAGAAAGGCGTAGAGATCTGAAGGTCGAAAGTCGAAATGGCGAACGAAAGGGATGTCATGTGGGTTGATGGTGTGGCCCCAGGAGGAGAGCCCAGTACTTTTCCAAACAGTGCACAGTTGGCAATGTTGAATGACGTCGAGGTTGACGATGAGGAGGATGCCGAACAGGTGACAGGATATGGTTTGGTGAGTTCAATGAATTCTCTTATTTTTTTGCTAAACAAAACTCAAAACTGTCAACTGCCGTAACAATTTTATATTAATGCTGAATGCAATTATTTTAAAATTGCTTCAGAAACCTGATCCATTTAACCTTGTTAAAGGTTCGGAATCCAGTGGCGGTGTTGGAACAGGAGTGTCAATGGCTAGAATGATTTTTGATGGGATGATGTTAAGGAATCCTGTTTCGTGGGTGCTGTCGTCAGTGACTGGTCCCATCAGCGAACTGTTCATAATAAAAACGGTAGGTAGCAAGTCATACATTTAGACGCGCTGTAAAGCCAGCTCTGCTTTTGGTACTATTTAATAACTAATTTTAAATTTGGTTTGTTTTGTTCTCCACAGGAGCAGAGAAATCATGAGCTTATTGAAAAGTATCATAAATGTTTATGCTTTTTACTTGAAAATGCTATTCCTCCGGCTATCGAAGCAGTGTTTGATGTAATTTTAAGGCACGACAAGTATGGAATGGAAGAGTAAGCCTTTAAACTGCATTTTATAATTGATAAGTCGATAAGTGTAACATCATATTCTGGCAATGAATATTTAAGAATTGTTCGTCTTTTTCCAATATTATTGTAATTCTCTTGAAAATGTTTCAGTGATTCTTCGACGGATGAACCTTACTTATCATTAGTGGATAAGCTAAAACAGCCCGCCTTTATGGAATCTGGATCTACTAAAGATTTGCGTAATCTTCTTCTCCTTACACTTGAAGTATTGAATGATGTCCTCAGTATTGCTTCGAAGATAAAAGCTAAATTGGAATTAGAAGGATTTCTGTAAGATAACATTACAGACTGATCAGTCATACGGTTATTTTACTATTTTAATGCTAATTTCAACTCTCCATTTTACTTATATGTGCCATTTAATTTAATTTTTAGGCTCAAAGGAACTCCGGAGCATACCCTTTGTCAGCATTCATGCTTAACGATGATCAATTTTCTGAAGAGATTACAAGTGTTGTCTCCTGCTTTACGGGAAAAGTTTTCGCTATCTGGAAATCAGGAGGAGATCAGTGCTGTCAGCAAAATAAGTTGCGACCGTTGGCCACCTGAAATTAAGACTTATCTGATGGAAAATATTCAGTTTTCTATGGCATCTGAAGTAGAGGTACTCTTTCAATTGCTAAAAACTACTAATATTCTATGCACTACAATCGTAAAACCAGAATCTAACATTGTGTATTTAATTTGCAGTTGTGGTATGTTATGACTTGTGACTCCATGATTGGGATGACCGTAACTCTTTGTTATCACTTGGAGTCCCTGGTGCTTACTAGTTCGCAACGTTCAGATTTGCAAGTCATTATCTCTGACTTCACTATTTCTGTAAAAGATCTCAAGAATAGCGTGCAAGCAGCTATACTAAATTATGAGCATAGCGTAAAGCTTGAAACAGAAATGTATGTCTCTCAGAGCAATTAAAAATGCAATTAATACTCGTGTAATTAATGTAAATTGTTTTAAATGTAACTAAATTGATTAACTAATTAATTGAAATTGATCTAATATTTTTACAGGGAGAAGAATATGAAATCGCAAACTATTCAGGCCAACTTCTCCAGAGAATTTAAATTGAAGCGTCACTGCAAGGATCTGGCCAATCTACTAGAAGACTTTGCCCAGCATACCTTAGCCGTTGAAAACATTGCATCTCAACTAGCTCACCTAGAAATGAATGGAGCTCGGGACACTGTAAATTACAGAGAACTTGTTGAAACATTGAAATTAATGCAAGAGACTTCCGACTGTTACACCCAGCAGGTCTGTTTGTTCGTGAACTCTAAAATGGTCCTTATTAATGATCTCAGTCCCAAAGTGGAATCTCTCCTTACTGCATCCTCAAACTACGCTACCAACAATAGTGAACCGAGTGCTAATCATTCTACACCAAATGAAGAACCACACCTCATGGAGAATCCTCAGCCCTCAGAGTTTGAAAACGCTGATCAGATAGAATCTAATCCAAATGAGGAATCTGCTACGACGAACAGAGATGAAGTTTTTGTTGGCTTGTTCTGTGAAATCGATGAAGAAGGGAACACGGTTTATCAAGAACAGCCTAAGTCGGAGGATACAGTCACGCAAGCTTTATACACTGGAGTCGTCCAACAACTAAAAAGTGCCTTAATCCCGGTCAAAACTCAAATGGAATTGCGGGAAAAAGAAGCCGTTACTAAATTTTATGGAAATAGAACGCGAGCGATGAATGATGATTTTAGTGGTAACGACGCAGATGAGGAGAATTCTCCTGAAGGTACTGGAGGAGAATATACCACTGAGACTGAACCTGAGTCTGAAACAGAACGAGAACAAAGCTCAGAATCTGAAGACAACCCCGTTCCTGAAGTACGCAACAGGAACTATGTTAACAAGTACAACGCGATCCGAGACTCTATGGAAACTCCCTCAACTTCATCCTGTACTTTTAACAGTAGCAATGACTTTTTGAAAGAGCTACGATTAAAATTGAACATCGGCCCCAGTGAAGGCTCTAATTCAGGTGTCACCGATGAAGAAGAAGAAGAAGAACTTGCATTTGAACCCGCGTCAGAGGGAGGTCCCGTAGATGAAAATGAAAGCTATAATAATAACAACGATACTAACACTAATTAAGTAATCGTAACAATACTATTTATTCAGATACACGCATTTGGTATTTTGTTGCTACGTTGCTAGTCAACTATTGAACCTGAAACCTTATCATGATAATCATAACTCATATTACAGATATTATTAAATTTGTTAACTATATTTTTACACCTACGAAGCATTAAATAAATTGGTTGTATTTTAAAACAATAACCTTTATGCCTTCTGCCTTATCTCATATCTACAATAATCCTTCATTAACGGTTACTTAGAAAAACACATCATGTTCATTACAAAGACCCAAGAGTCGAAACTAGGGCAACTTGAGACTCTGTTCCTTTTTCGATAAACAAGCCACTGAGAACCGTTACGATGCATTCTGCACTCTGCAAGCACATGAATGATGAACCGTTATAATTCACGCAGGCAAGCTCCCGTCTGTTTACTTAGTATTTTCTAGTTAATCAAAAAAGAAACCGTTTCCCATTTTCTATTGAACTATTTTCGAGAGCAATGTTTTCTCCTTGTAAAACGAGTAGTCACTTGGTTATTTTTTCCTTTGGTTTCTTTGTACCATGACATGAAAATGATTGTAGGCTCTTCCAGCTCTCTACATTTCCTAAAGAGTAAAAAAGTGAAATGGTAGAAGAGTCCCGAGAGACATGTACAAACACGGGAACGACTCTTATAATAGGACAGATTGTTTACTTTCTCTTTTTCCCTTATATAACGGCAACTTTTACTGCAGCAGTCAAAGTCCCCAGTTTTTTGACAGTCTTGTTCTCTTTTCACTTCTTCATCTTCAGTTTTTTTGTCATTTTTTTCATCTCTCTATCAAAAAGAGAAAGAAAGGAAAAGGGGCCCTTTCAACGTTTTTTTCTCCTTTTACAGTTTTCGTCTCTTTTGGTTTGGTCTCATCTCTCAAAAAAAATGAAATGGCTTCTCACAATAATATCTTATCTTTATATATCATCCACTCATCTTATTTCTTTAAAGGAAATACATTAGTACGACTACCATGGACCATGGCATTTTTTTCTGGTGTCATTGCTTTAAGAAAATGAAGATACCGTTAAAGATTTGAAAGAGTCGAATTTTAAAATTTTATGTTTGAAATAAAGTAAAGTGTGCTACAGTTATAAACTGTAACGGCATATTATATCAAAATCGAACGAAAATATGTTTTCTTCCTTCCTCTCTTTTGGGCTGTAAGAGTGTTTACCAAAGTTAGATGCCAGTTTTTTTTCATATTGTTGTCTACTTCTACTTGGGTGAAAATTGAAGTATTTGTAAATTGGTAATGGAAAAAGCAGTTTTTTGGTTGTTTGGTAAAGAAAAAGATGAAAGGGCAGAGAAAAGTGGAATGGTGGCGGTGGCGATAGTGATGATGATGCTGTTGTTGCCTGCCATTTTCCGAGTGCCGATTCTTAACAAACAAACAAACAGAAAATGATGATCGCAGAGAAAGAGGGAACCTGGGGAAATGTTGATGAGAGATTTTGTTGTAATTGTAATAGGAAATGTGGATGAAAGATGAATCTATAAGCATAGGTAACGGTGGTGATATAGGAATGAAGATGACGATCATAAAATAACAATAATAATAGCAAAATGGTATGGCTTTTTTGGTTAAAATGCCGCATCTAGAAAAGATCCATTTTCTCCCTCGATTAAGATAAACTTTCTCTCGGTAAAAGGATAATGATCGGATCTTCGTAGTATAAAATGGTGGTGTAAGCAATATTGTGTATTATCTTGGCACTTTATATAAGCCAGTTTGAGAATCACTGTATAAACACGTAGCAGAAATGAGATATCTTCTGAAAATGGGTACTTATTATGTTGCGTTATTAGGTTCTTAGTGGTATATACTGATTTTATTGGTGAAAGAAAAGAAAATGAATGGGTGGGTGGGAGGATGGATTTATGGATGCGTTGATTCTTATTGACAACCACTTAATCTTGATACTTGCTTTTGTAACGCTAAAAGATTGATCTCAATGATCTCTGTCTGTATTTTGGAGAAATCTTTTATAAGATTAACAATTCGTATTCTTAATGTTTTATACTAGTTAATTAATAAAAAGTTAAAGTTCTATAAATATTTTTAAACATTTTTAACTTGCGAAGATTAGAAATATACAATTATTATATAGTTAGTTACAATACAATTAATTACTATTCATCTCTAACTGTTTAATTGTTATCGATTTGAATCTAACATTTGAAATATCGATTTAACGAGGAACTCCAATCTTGACCAAATACTTTGGCTGAACAAACTTCGGATCATAAACGATGTACTCGTTAAATATCAGGTGTCCAGCGGATGGAAATGAAGTGTTTCCCAGAGTAGGTCCTAAAGGCCAAGTACACCCATCAATTATCTTGTCTCCTTCCTGATCCGGACTCCTAATCCCTAGCCCTTTGACACTGTCATACCCCTCTGGTGGTGCCGTTAACGATCTGTCCGCGTTATAGATGTCATGTGAATCTCCAACAAGGACATCACACAAAAGGAGGTAGCGCCATAACCAGAATTTCTCCTGAAAAAGAAACGAACAAATTACGTTTTCAGAATAGTTTGAAACTTTTTACAAAATAGTTCATAAACATATTTTTACCTTTGAGTACTGATCACACCATTCCCCCCATGAAATTCCTGGGGGAGCACGGGGTAAAGTAATTGGCTTGGAATAATAAGCGCTTTTAGAAATCCTATCCGCAAAGTAGATCCCTGTACCAAACATTTGACCTTTCTCCGGAGGAATCTGAAACCCATCTTCTAAAATTTGTGGAATGAAATTGGCGTTTGTGCCGTGCCATAACATTTTTCGGTGTTTCTTCTTAAGTTTGTCATCTTGGGTGACATCTTGGAAGTTGGCTGGTTTGGAAATTATGCGGAGAATTGATAAAATTTTGATTTGGTAACCGTGCTCCTGGCCGTTATTGATGTAATTTTGAATGTTGATGAAGGCGTCATCTTCCGGTGAAAGTGTCCAGGCGAGGAGCTTACCAGAGTTGAGAAGGTCGTTGGAGATCAATAGCTCACGGAGTATTTGAAGGGCTTGGGGGTCATCGATAAGATCTCGTTTCAGTTTCTTGGCGTTGGTAACGTCACCAGTTTCGTCTATTGGTGAAGTAATATCCGGTTCTTGTCGGGACTCTTGGTGTTGCTGTTGAGAATCAGGAAGGGGAGGAGCCTGTTGCTGTTGAGAATCAGTAATGGGAGGAGCCTGTTGCTGTTGAGAATCAGTAATGGGAGGAGCATGTTGATGTTGAGAATCAGGAAGGGGAAGAGCCTGTTGATGTTGAGAATCAGGAAGGGGAGGAGCCTGTTGATGTTGAGAATCAGGAAGGGGAGGAGCCTGTTGCTGTTGAGAATCAGGAAGGGGAGGAGCCTGTTGATGTTGAGAATCAGGAAGGGGAGGAGCCTGTTGCTGTAGTGAATCAGGAAGGGGAGGAGCACCAGACTTCGAATTAACTGACCCCATCATTTTTCATGTACAACTGTTGATAAAATACTTCCAGGTAAATTTTTGAACTTTATATACAGTTGACTAATTGCTTATAGATGTCTGATGACTTTATTTCCTGTTGATTAGATTAAAAGCTTATACAATATTTGCTGCCAATGCTGAAATTTAAAGATTTAGTGAACTATTATCTATTATGATAGACCATTATTACATTATCGATATTCTGAGATTATTATGTCACCAAATGACGGGCTCTAGAACCGGGTTTAAAATCAAAATCTCCTTCGCCCATCAATATTTAAATCGAATTGCTCATATCTAAAACAATTTGCTCAAATTTATTCGAAAATGCTACATCTAATCCAGTATTACCCAATTTGTTCGAATCTATACGTAAATGAACACACTTTTACGAAATTTATGTTAATTGACTCAATTGAATAATTCACGTAATTTACGTGCATAGACTCAACTAGCTCCATCCAACCCATTACTCTATAATGATAAGATCCAATCAACTGCTTGATGGGAGTGGCTAACGCCATATAGTTCTTTAAAATAAGATCCGTAATTTACATTTGGCGCCGAATCCATTGCTTGATGCTATGTAACTAAGTTTATTTTTTTAATTTTTAATCTCTACTAACCCTTTCGTCCTGTTCATCCCTTTCATATGTAAAATTGGCATTTTAAAAACTTTTAATTATTGTTAACAAATTACCACTGCGTTTTTGTCTTGGAACAGGTACTTTTTCTTGAAAAATAACTTTTTTCTATTTTTGATTATAATTTTTTACTGATTCAATATAAAAGACATTTTGTGACTCTGCTCAATGCTTTGCATTGTACAGCAATGCAGCGTAAGTACTGACTACATGTGCACGTATGTGCACGTATTTACGCACAATAACTTTTCAGTGTCCTTCTTTGCTATTCTGGAATTCTTCTTTGTAGCCAGCAAACAAAGGCTGGCATAATATGCATAACACCACCACACGGACATTCAGCAATATATTTTGTTACATAATTATGTAAATAAGTAGGACCGAAAAAATGCATTGTCATCTAGCATTTAAAAATCAGTTTCATTTGGTCTTTATCGGTACTAAAGTTAGGCCGGAAGATATTGGGCGATAATAATAAGGAGTAGAGAACAGATTTAAGAGTGAAAAGTAGATGTTTATTATTTCATCCCAAATCCAAGACAAAGTCACTTGTCAGGGAGAGGGTCGTATGATTTATATGAGAATATCAAATGATTGAAACGCATGCAAGTACAAGATTCATAATAATTACATGATGATTACAGACATGCTGAATATGTATTAAATGCAGCCTTTCTATTTTAATGCATGTAGAATAGGAATTGCGTACTATTGTTACGTGACCATAGTCACATAACTGGGTGGCCTTGAGTTTGGGAGATGTTGTTGGGCATGATGGGTTGCAGTTATTGCTGCTACAATAATGATGGGTTTTTCTCCTAAAAATCCCTGGTTAACGACAATGCATATCGTTTGATTACTAGATTATTGCAGAAACAATTGTTTTGAACTATTTTAAAATTATAATTTCTTGTACATAGCAAACTGTCTTCTATATTCGGTAACGAGTAATCCATAATAACTCATACTCTCAGGAGTGTTCCAGTTTCATATCCCAGTAGAAAGCGGTTTTCTCATACAAATAACATAAAATTTTGAAATTTTTTCAAAAAAAAAAACGTTACTTTTATATTTATTTTTTCTCTTTAGTCAGTCAAGTACCCTCATTTGTTCTCAACGCCATTACAATTATAATAAATAGTTTTCAAAAAGTGAAAAGAAAAGCAATTTAGATGTTGGAAACATATAAGTTTTTGTATATGTAGGACTAGTTATAACGGTAAAGTACCATAACATTAACATTATCATCTAAACAGTAATTTTCCTCCTTCTATTCATATTATTTTCTCCTTTCGAAATAAAAATGCTACTAACATTATTACATTTTTCAGTAGATTGTGTCTCAATAAAACCAGAGGAAAATAGGAGGAAATGAAAGCTAATTTTCACTTGAATTAGCAGAGAACAGAGCACAACGGCGTCGGCTCTATGACTATTCATGATGAGTATGCTGATATTATTATACTTTTCATATGAAATCATGTGTAGCTTATTATCTTGATGATTATGATAGCTACTATATATAAAGTACTGATGAAGAAATAATGAGATGATGATGAGAGGGAATATCATAGCGGTAGGCATAATATTACCATCTCTTTTTCTCCCGTCACTGGAAAAACTGAAGGATCGTAATTTTTTGTCTGGATTATCATTATCATCATCAGAGGAGGAGGTGGAGGAGGCGGCATAAAACACCAAAGTGTCTGTTCTTCCTTACGTGTTTCAATTTTTGAATGGGTGAAAAATCCAAATAGAGAGATGAAAGATGATACAGAGGAGAAAATGAAATATTCCGCTTGAAAATTTCTATTTTGAATGGGATGATTATGGTGATGATGGAGCATGGAATGGAGGAATTGGAGTCAAGCAGCTGAAAGGAAAAACCGCCGACAAGCAACGGTATAAAACCCTCCAAAAATCTAACCAGCTAACCAATGCATACTTACCTCCACACATCATTATCATCTCATATACTTTTTTTTATTAATTCCTCCAGATTTCTGTTCACTCTTCCGTTTCAAAATTGTTTCGAGAGATGCGGGGATTTCTTTCCGAGTTTTTTATGAGAAGAGCCTTTAATTAGTTGAAGTGTATTAGCTTAGCTTTTATTATATTATTATCATTTCCTTTTCTCTCTCTCAAAAATCCTCATGAGTAGTGTTAAAAAAGCATATGAAAACCACACAGAGTTACAAAGAACAGAGCTTATTATTTGCCGAAAAAATGGATGAATAAATGAATGAGTGCTTTGTTTTATTTCAAAGTGTTTCTCATCGTAATAATCTTTTATATACTGCATTTTAATAATTAATATTATTGTGATATGGTGTGAATTCTGATGAATGATCATGACTATTACTTTACACTTTTTCTACAAAGCAATGAGACACAAAGAGAAAAGTGTATTCAAGCATTTTATTATTATGACTTAGGTAACGGTAACAGGTAACCAACAACGGGGTTTTCATTATATAAAAATACCGTGAAAATTATTGTTTAAAATTAATTGTTATCTTGTAACAAATGTTTATTCCGGATTTTTCATATTTAATATTGCATATTGCACGACGTTCAGTGTAAAGATATTAATCATTCTAGAATACTTTGTGTGGATCGTACCGTAGCTCTGTGATCGTTAACCGTGTTCGTGTTTTATCGTCATATCTAATTTACAAGAGATGATCGGGACATTATATAGCACCATAAAAACAATATATTGGAATACATGCAAGCAACACTTTCATGGTCAATTTCTCTGTTTTTACACCTTATTGCTAATTTATTACCGAAAGGCCCACCAACAGTTGCAGTTTGCACCAGCGACCAGCATGCAAATCGGACACAAGGAAATGTTTTAGTTGTACGTTATGCGAGAACGATATGATATTTTAGTTGTCGCAATAAATAACTGACAAAGTTGTATAATACCAAACCAACCTATCTTTCTGCCAGTAAAAAAAGTAGATTATTTAAGCGTTTTATATCCTCTTGTTATATACATACATGGCTCATAGGTAATTGGAGAAGGTGCCTGGAGGAGACAAGCCATTATATAATGTATACATAATATGATGAATGATGATGAAATCCATTACAAGAAAACAAATAGCCATCGGAGATGGCAGAGTATGATAAGCAAATACTATTTTGTTGTAAAAAAATATATATAAGTTTTTCCCTTCTTTCTTGATCTGTTTGTCGAAGGAAATAAAGGGTTGTTTTTTGAGGATTATCAACACGATATACTGGTAATAGTATATAGTGGTAGTGCTTGTTACCTTTTTACTATAAGGAAGCTAGGGAAAAACCGTAAAAAAGTCTGATCATCATCATGATTCATGATCTATATACTTTCTGACTGGCTTTTATTTATTTTATTTACACATCATCTTTTCAAAAAACTCTGGTGTATATACATAAATTCCCAGGAAGGAAATAGGAATTTACACGATGACAAGTTTATGTTTATTTTTTATTGTGTGCACACGCTTTAAGCACACTCACTTTACCCTTTATCCTATCAACTATGTATATAATGCAAATCATATACAAATAAAAAATAATAATATCCTGTAAAAGTAGTGGTCTCTTGATATCCACATCTCTCCCATGTACTTTCTATCGTTTACCAGAAACCAAAAATATAAATTAGTTGCTGTTCTCATTGCCCTTCTTATTTCTTTTCCCACTTTATATGAGCAATTATTAGACTGCCAGCTTTCTGACTGGCTTTACTGACTATGAGCTGATGTTCATGTTTTAATTTTTCTATCTTTTTCTCGTTCAGCTACATGCCCTTCATCATCTCATTCATCCAGGAAAAAAGTAAATAAATGCGATTACTTCATGATGACGGCAGGTCTCCAGAGTAAATTCTTTATGAATCAATCCCAATCTCATTCAAAAAAGACTTCCTCGTTTTGTGAATGATATAAGTACTAACTACACAAAACCCAGAAAACAATGTCGTTGAATCTATTTTGTAAATTGGGTCGCTCTTTTATTATTGGGGTGACTTGAAACATTAAAGATTTCGACATGCTTATTTCATAAAACTACATATGCCTGAAAATGATAATGAAGATATTTCACCAAGAAGCAGTGAAGCAAAGCGTTTAACAAATGATTTTGTTTACACCACCATACATGACCGACACAAAAATAAAGATTGAGATAACAACTTGATATGACATGATACTTCATGATCGATGACAAGACAAGAGAAACAATTCATTTGTTTCCAGGGTTTCAATTACATATTTGAAATTTGAGCTATGCACACCAACAAACTATTATTCTCAACAATCAATGTATTTTGTCTTGATACAAAAAAAAGATATATGAAAAGACGAAGAAGAAAAAAGACGGCACGAGTAGGTGTCTTCCTCCTTGTAAAATAAATTTGTTTCTATATTAACATAGGTTTGTAGGTAAGGTATTACCTAAAAATGTATTGTTATCACTCATCAATTGTTTTCCTTTTTTGTCTTTTTTTCATATTGATGCCCAGTTTTGTGATAATGCGCTTTGTAACCTCAACAACAACAGCAAAAAGGAACAGAATTACTACTGTGTCGAGTATTGGGCGGCACGCATTTTATTTTGTTCAATTACACGGATGATCTATCCTACAACAAGGAAGAAAACACAATCTGTATATAAAATACAAGATTATTAGTATATTAGAATAGTTGCTACCTTTTACACTGATAAAATAATTATTTACTATTTATTTCCATCTCAATAGTCGATGATGATGTATCTTTTTTTCTGAAGGATGAAGATCGCTTCAATGATCTTCTTCTTATTATTATTTTTCTTAAAGCAAATTTTTACTTGACAGATTTTCTAAACATCTTTATTATCATATCATTGTGTTTTCGTGGCTGTTGCGTATGGCAACTGGCGTTTTTTTTTCTTTTTAAAGTTTGGGCAAGTGGAATAAATTATGTGGCCATTATTATCCCTAAATAGTTATAAGGTAAGGAAACCACATTGTTTAGAAGAAAAAAAGAGAGAAAAAACATGGAATATTATAAAAGGTAAATAAATAATTAGACGATTTTCCTGCAAAACAGAATCACATTTTTCTCAGGGATTTATGCATAGATAGTTTTTATATTCCCATTTCCTATACTAAATTATTATTAAGCCAAAGGAACAAATGCCGACATGTGTGCATCTTCAACTCAAATGAATAATATTTCCGCATAGATTGCAACTTGCAAGTTTACTGTTTTGCCGGCTGCTCATTCAACCCTTATGACTAATCAGTCATTCATAATGATGCTCATAAAAAGTTGTGCTTTATTATACTGCTATTCATTAGAGTTTTTTGTGTAAAATATTGACATTGACAAGATCATGAAAATACAATGTTTTCACATGAATCTTTCTTCCCGTTTTTTTCCTACTTTATTTTTACAGCTTGCTCAGATTGTGGTCAAGTTGTGTTCATTTCATTTATTTACGGTCATCAAAAGATCACACCCTCCCATTTTAATTTTTCAGTCATAAAATCGATATATTTTACAGATTATATCTTCCTCAAATTTATATAGCTATTATATAAAATTGTATTTACCACATCTTACCATGCCATACTGCTAATAAATTACACTGACTTCTTTCTTCTAAGCTTGCTGACATCAAGCTTTTGGTCTAGGAACTGTTATACAGCTTACCGTTGCCGTTGCCTTATCAACAACTGTTTAAATGTCTCTTTCTCAACATCTCTTCCTGTTTTTCTTCTGCAACTGTTGATTTTCCCATTGGAACAGAACCTCTCTTCATCTTCTCTCTTTCGTTTTTTCTTCATTTTCTCATCACAATAGAAAGTGCAGAGAAGAGCAAAGAGCATCAGCATTCTCTAGGATAAGCAGCAGGAGCAGGTATAAAAAAGCCCAAGTTATAATATCCCTCAAGCCAAAGGAAAGAACAAATAATATAAATAATACGTAGAGGAACAGGCACAGGTTTATATATAAAAAAGGAAACAATGTCTCCAAGGAGCTTGAAGACTTTTGAAGAGATTAGCAAACAACAAAAGCTCAACGGGAAAAGAAGGACGCTGCTAAAGATGAACACACAAAACGATCAAGAATGAATGAATAAAAGAAAGAAAGAGAGAGATTTTACTCGGGAAACATCTTGTTATTTTTCATGTTAACAACAAGCTGGCTAACAACGACGACATCATCTTTATAATAAATATATTATATGCTCATCTTTATCCCTTTATTCTTGTAGAATCCTCTGCCATTTTTAGTATGATACGTAGGTATATAAATATCTAGAATGAATCATGAATCTTCTCTCTCTCTCTATTTACATTTCTACATGGATGGATGAATTGGTAGAAAACGAAAATGAGTTTTGTTTCTTAACCTTTTCCTAAGTAGATGTTATAAAAAAAGTTGGAGAGAATGAATGATATAGAATCATAGAACATGTTTACTTTGCAGGGTCTCTCGTGGTAAAAAAAAATGCAAAAAGGGAAGGAAGAACAAAATAACTGGGGAGATATACATACCAAACCACTATAGTTATCTTTATTTTTCACTTTGAACTTTTTCAAGTGGCTTTCAACTTGTGAGTTTTTTGGGGAAGTGACTACCTTATATACATACTTCACTTGGGGAAAAACTTTTTTCTACATGTGCCTATTATTTAAAATGTAGTTTACTTTTTACTTGCATCTATACTTATACTACTTATGGTCCATAAATAAATATGTAATAATATTAGTATAAATGCATCTTTGAATAAAAAAATTTCTTACAACTTGGTATACACCTTTCTATGAAAGAGTCCAAGTACTTATGATGATGTCTATATCTTTTATCTTTTTTTAAGCGTTTTTACCAGTAGCTGTCCTTTTTCTCCTCCTGATTGTTATATAGCAAGTAGCTAAAGTTTGTTTGATGGAGAAAAGAATGAATGAATGAATGAATAGATAAGTATGTTCCTCTACATTGTTACTAAACTGTCAAAAGTGACCAACCAATTATGCTGCTACTTTATATATCTACTTAAGTAAATATTCATGTATAAAAAGTAAGAAAGTATATATAATAGCTTTATAAATAAGAAGAAAAAAGAGCTTCAAACTTCAAGAGGATCAAGATGTTTTAGGTCACTTAAGTGGAATGCCTTGTTATGACAAAAAAAATGCTGCTGATGCTACGTTTTTACGTTGTTCATACAACCATTTACCTTCATTTTCGTCCAGATTTCAAAGTTGACCTGTACTTTAGTGATTTAAAATTATTTTTTCATAAAATTGTGCCAAACTAATAAGTTGACAGATTTTTGTGTAAAAACCAAGCAGAAAAGTAAACAAGTCAACAACATCAACAGCATGTCAACCAACTTAAATAACAATAGCCAGCTTTAGTTCATCAACCTTCTTAGCATTTTACTTAACAATTGCACTCATCATCAGCATTTTCCTCCCGTCAGCTTCAGTTTCAGTCTTCACCCGATTGTTGCTGAAAGCTGTCGTTCAAATTAAAGCAATACGACAATGAAACCCTAAGAGCACCTACCAGTCAACCACCACCACCATCACCACCTCCTCCTCCCATCATTCTCCAACAAACAATGAGACAACGAACGACAAACGACAAGGAATATAACATCAAAAAAAAGGGACAAAGTAGATGACGACGACAACGAGAGAGTCGAGAGATGAGGATGACGCCTGTTCTTTTACATATTATTATTATTATAATGGGCGATCACCTCTTTCTCTTTTGAACAGTGCCAAAACCATATAGCACCATCCTCATCATGATCACAAACAACCACTCACTCAAAATACTCAACTCTTTTTTTATTCATTCATAGACACACTCTCTCTCTATCTCTCGCACAGTTTTACTCACACAAAAGCTAATAAGAGTGACTGACTGTATGAATGAAAAGTCGTTTGTTGTAAAAATAAATATATATATATTTTACTCTAAACAGTTTCGCTTCATCCGAAAATTTTCTTCTGATTTCGACTAGTTGACTGATGATAAGAATGAGGAGGAGGAGGATTTTGTGCGCTATGGCTCTTAACGTAATGACGATATTATGAGATGATCATGATGACTTGACGACGACATTTTCTCGGTGGTGGTGCGATGTGTGTTCACTCACATTTTATTTATGTTTTTGTTTGGGTGAAAATAGGAAATAGAAAGCTTGTGATTCTCGCCCGAGTTTGCCTCCTTTTTATTTCGTCATTGTTGCCGACATGCGACAGTTGACTGGCAACAAAAGGAGGAAAATGTGGAGGATATACGATGATGATGGAGGGACAGAAATAAATAGATACACGCTTCATCACTTCTGCTCTTTGCTCAAATGATTTTGTTTTGTGTGTGTGTGTGTATCTCTTCATGTTTATTAGGGTTCACACTCATAGAACAGTAAATACTAATCAGAATAAAATCTGGTACAAAAGGAGTGACAAAATATTTTAACGGCTGTTTGGATTTGGATACATTTTACGCAGAATGATGTTTGGTTCTATGTTGAATGATGAAGTTGGAAGTCATGCTTTTACTTTGATTTTTTTTCTAAATGTAATCTATTTAAATTCATTGAAGATTTTAAATTTGGTCAGACTTGGTTTTTTTTGTAAATTAATTTTGTTTGAACTATAGCCACTCTCTAGAGGAATGGATAAGATTAGAGGAAAACAAATTGACAAAGTAAATGGTATAGGAGCACTTTGTGATGAATTAATCATCATCGTTACAAAAATGGAAGGCATTTTTATTTTAAAATGGTCTTATAAGCTTCTTTAGAAGCATCTTGGATATAATGTTCAATGATCTGTCATGAATACTTAGGATTCTCCCTCCCTTGCAACTTCAACTCCATCCTCCAACGCCTTTTATCTATTATCATTTTTTTTGTTCTTTCTTTTTGATTCAAAGGCTTTTTTGTCATGTATTTTTTGATGACTGTTGACACCCCGTTTCTTTTTCTTGTAAGTTATTTCACAATCCTTTTCCCATGATTATTATTCCATTTCCTTGTTTGTTTGTTAAGGTTAGCAACTTGCAAATCCTTTTTAAAAAATCAAAGAAAACAAGAAGACGACTTTTTGAGGGGAAATCTTTCTTCCATTTTAACGCCAATGAACAAAACAAAGTTTCAAGCTACTTTCACTTGTCATCACGCCCATCTTTTACATTTCATGTATCATTCTTCCCTTTTCTCCATTCTTTAAAAAAAATGAATGCAATCCGTTTGAAAATTTTTAAAGAAACATACGACAAGTGAAAGGATTGAAACTTGAAGTCGTATGAATTGGATGGATATGTGGGTGTCTTTCTCTAAATAATAATGATCATGACGAAGACGACGAAGAGATCATACGTAATAAACAAGCCAAGAACTATTTATTTTGAACAGACAGCAATTTACTTTTCACATGAAAATGAGGAGAAAATGATGATGAATATTATGGAGATGATATGAAGTAGAAGTGTGTGTGTGTATGTACTTGACAAGCGTTATTTCACTCACTTTTCATCAGGGTAATGAAGATGAGGAGAATGCTGTGGCTGTTGTGTAGCAAGTAGAAAGAAAATGAAAGAGAGAAACGGAGGGGAAGACTGAATTGGTTTTGTTGAGTTTGAACTGCTGCTGCTGATGCTGCCGTTGCGGTAACAACAATCAATTTATTTTAAGCCGGATCAAGTAGCTGTTTTCTAAGGCTTTTCTTGATTTACAATCCGATTTTCCGGGATACTTAAACTTATTTTAACCAAATGAAGATGAAGAAGGAAAAGGTGAAGAAGATAAGAAATATTTGGTTCATTTTTTGAATCAATATAAAATGGTTTACTGGAATACAAGTGTCATGTCAAGTCGTATCATAATGATGTCATTTAGGTAATAAATTTTTGTCAATGTTTTGTTTGAATCGTACATAAGCTGCAAGCAAACGGAGTGAAGAAGTGGTGATAGCTGAGACATAAATATTCGTTTTTTTAGAATATGGATTCTACCTGGAATCCTTCAATTGACCTGATCTCACATTATATATCACTTTTGACCTGTCCTTACCTTTACATGGCCTCCTCGCAAGGGGCTTTTTTACGGTCTACTGACGTTTCATCGAATGCACTCTCGCCGAACGCATATTTGGTCGACGGCTTTTCGTCGAACGACCACTTC
>JAQFYG010000500.1:0-29382 GCA_034694325.1 Entomobrya corticalis | reverse complement strand
ATCGGAAAAAGAAGACCAAGTCACATTACATCTCTCTTTCCCTTTCCATCAAAATACAAGTGAATATATAAAAACTTGCCGTTTTACTCTCGTAAAAGCCCATTTATCTGTTTAGTTTACATGCCTCCCTAATAACACCACCGCCGCACCACTACTACTGCCACCACCGCACACAAATTCCCAAATCACGTAACGCATCTTGTAAAAACTAACAAGAGACGCATGGTTTCGTTTGTAAAGTATGAATGTCTGTGTGTGTGTATGCGTACACAGCAAACTTGCACCAATTCATTTTTCTTATCTTATCACCTCTCTCCCTCTCTTTCTCTCTCTTCAGCACACACATCACAGCATTTACAAGAAAAAAGTGATCCAATAAAGATCCCCATATGCACTTCTCTCTTTTTAAAAATTTTACTTTTACGCACTCAAACATTTTCTCAAGATTTGTGTAATGCCATATTATGCTACTATATATGTACAAATGTGTGAGTATTATAGAAAAAGGGGGTTTGCCTGCTTGTAATTTGGTGGGCAAAAAGGAGTGAAAATGTGGGAAAACTCATGT
This sequence comes from Entomobrya corticalis, assembly GCA_034694325.1. Lineage (NCBI taxonomy): Eukaryota > Metazoa > Arthropoda > Collembola > Entomobryomorpha > Entomobryidae > Entomobrya > Entomobrya corticalis. The sequence continues at coordinate 28,814 of JAQFYG010000500.1, read as the reverse complement.
TCTCGCAAAGTAATAAAAGTCGAAGACATGTACTTAAGATTACCAAAAAATTATTTACCGTATACACTTGCAAACACTTACAACACAACAAGATATGCATACTGCTCAGCTAATAAAGTGGGTACATACCAACAACCTAATACAATATAATATTATAGTGTTGTGCATACATTTACTTAAATAATGATTGCGATAGTATCATCTGCTGCCTGCACCGCTTAACATTCGTATAAATAAATCCGGTGGTACATCTTTTCACTTCACTTCTTCATCTTCGACAGCCTAGAAAATGGTGCGTTTTGTGTGAATGCAGAGAAGATCAAAATAAGTGGCGTAATAAATTTAAATATGTGAAGTAATAATAATGTATGTGGTTAGATTATTGAAGTGTTTTGCATCTATATAAATATTCTGATTATTTTACTGTGCAAAAAAGTAGTTTTTATTCCATAGATTGTCTTTATACTCGAGAAAAAGCAAAAAACTGGCAAGTGTTGCAATCGTAATAATAAGCAAAAATGTGATGATTTATGATAAAACGGGTTTTCTTAGATATGCGAATTGTGGTAATAAAGTGGGTGGAGAAATTTTTTATCTGGGGATACTTGATATATTGACGAGAAAAGGATATTTAGGCATAAGTAAACATGTTATCAAATTGAAACCAGAATTTGAGACATATAATGATTTTTATGAGGCTCTAAATGGTTCTACGAAAAGTAATAAACTGTAAGATTTAATTTCGCATTGGCATAACTATTCAAATAATTGTCTAGATTTTTAGTATACTTCATTTATTTTATGCATAAACATTCTTGAAAAAAAACTCAAAAGTGGTTTATTATAGAACCAGGAAAAATCTACTCAAAACATAAAAGTATAACTGATTTACATACAAAAGATGTGGAACAGAATGATCAGTAGATTAAACAAAAAAATAAAATGCTCGTTTGTAGATCTTTACACATTATTTCATCTTGAATCGCTTTTTACCATCCGATTATCTACATTCCCAAAAAACGTAGTGCTTGCACCGTTAGCTAAAGCACAAGGTCAAAAAGGGTTAGTCCTGTTTTATGGGAAAGTATTTTTCCAACTTCTTTTTCCAACTTTCCGGCTAACACAAACATACCACTATTCATTTCATTTCCCATGACGCTCCCACAATAATGCAGTTTATGACGTTCAATGAATAAAATGGTGGTAAAATCCTTTTTTAACCCTTTAACTCAACCTGAAGTATATGCTGTTCTTTCTCTCTCTGTCTCCCTCTCTTTCTTCTTCTTTGGTTCCATCATAAACCAAGCGTGCACTGTTTCCTTATATTCCCCTTCACTCAAAAACTGTTTGTTTCGGTTATCCATGCCGAGTTGCATAATAACAATAATAATTTTTCTTACTTAAGAAGCAAAAAATAGATTTATATTTACAGATGAAACTATTTTGAGGCCAAGTTCTTTTATAAATTACACAGAAAAGTAAGAGACAACATCCATTGAAAATCCTTAAGTCGCACAAAAAAGCTAGTTGAGACTAATCACCCCGAAATCCGAAAACGTGATCTTGTACTAGAGATGAGACACTAATCGCAAGACAGTATAGCCCAAGCCTTTAAGAAGCATCAAAGACAGTATTTCATAACCTGCGTGGCATGAAAAGGAAACAAGCCAAGACCAATGTTGTACTACAAACGAGCCATCTTGACAGATACAGTAATAATGACTTATCTGATTTCGTCTCGGTTTTCATTCCCATTCACTAAACACCAACACAAGTTATTTTTTGTAAAGTGAACGCTTTTAGAAAGTTTTAAAAACGAAGAAAAAGCATTTCCCTCGAATAGTGATAATTTTACGTTTACCAATGTTAAAATATTACTAAAAATACTCAATAAAACTATAAAAGTCAAAGTTATCATATCTTTTTCTTCTCGTTTTACAATTTCTGGTTAACTCGTTTCATTTGAGAAAAGCAGAAATGAAACCTGTTGACAGACTTTTTATTGTTTTTTTTCTGTTAGAATCAGATCAACCTTTAAATTATTATGTCTTCATCATTATAATAAGTAGTTTGACCAGCCACAACACTAACAACTAAAGCAATTTGATTAGTTGTATGATCCAAATTTTTGACAGGATGGGGTAGTAGGATATAGTAGCAACTCTGCTCTGCTGACAAAGAGGCGAGGTAGCAAAGTTGCATTCATTGTTTTTCTGCAAAGGAGGAAAGTGAGTCGTAAAAAGGCATATCGAATTTCCTTCTTCCTTCCCTGTTCATTCCATCTATCTAAAATAGTTTGATAAACACTTTATATTATTGTTATCAGTGCACCAGTCTTTTACGAAACATCAATGCAAACATTATTGATCATTTAGGGAAGAACTAAGAACTTCATTGTTTTTATATTTCATGATCATAATCATCACGTCCTGTTTACAGAGAAAACAAAAGTGAAGCAGTTGTAAAAAGAACGTTAAATGAATACAAATAAGAAGATGACATTGTTGGTGTTGAATTACCCTCCAACTAGCTTACTTGATTCGCAACTTTGCATTATCTCAGAATATAATGATTATATATATGCTATTAGTACCCTTGTTAAACTTCAAAAAATAATAAAATATATTTAATATTTTCAAGTCTTTTGTTAAGCAGAGTAGTATAATCGAGAGCAAAAACGTCATAAAATACGCTACTTTTTTCGTACTTTATGCATTGAGGATAAAATTCCTATCTACCGCATGATTTTTTAACTATTTTATATAATTTCTATTTGTTTTATCTACTGATTGGAGTACGTGAGGTTCTTAAAAATTCTTTGTGTGTATCTCGCTTGGATTGCATGCGAGCAAAAAAGTAAGTTGTTTCAACTTTTAATACGCAAATAATGAATGATTCATCACTGCTAATCATCCCTCCTCTCTTTTTGGGCTTGTTTGATATTTGTTATATATGAATTCATCGATAATTAAGACGTTCGGCTTCGGCTTGCTTGCCAGCAGCCATGTATACACGACATGCTCACGGATTGATATATTGGAACAAGTAGCTCGTAAAAATAGAAGTGGCTGCTCTGTGTGGTATAGTGATGTTATTTTACTGTCAAAATATGCTTCATTTCATGCATACCTCACCTTTACGTGCATGTATTTTAACTATTTTTTTTATTTAAACTTGTAAAAATCTGAAACCAGACCAAAAAAGAAATTGCACACTAAAAAATGAAACAGAAACCGCGTATAAGTGCATATTTAGTACATTACAATCATTTTAATAAAACCTTAGTGAAACAGTATTTATGTGCCTAAAATATTTGTATAATCATTAGCAACTCATCCTAAAAACAAAAAACGAATTCGTCGCAAATAACCCTGTTCTTCTTTCAACCAGACAAACATATTTTTCGGATTTTTGCTATTTAATGGCATTCAGCAATCTTTATTTTTTGCTTATTGCGAATTCCTTGGAATACATACAATTTATTTATTAGCATTTTTTTTTACAAAGTTCGGCTCTCTTCTCGGACATTTACTGATGATCATACCTACTTCAATTTTATTGGCTGGTGGAGCACTCATAATATTTCTGCAAATGTATATGAAAAAATACTTTGGTTTCTTAAGTAAGTTCAATGACCAATAGAAAAATGATCATCATCGTCAGTTTCTCATCATCATCATCAACGTTAGCAACATGATCATATTTCAGCAGCCATTCAGCCGCAGCATCAGTTTCTGCCACCAAATAGCAGCGACTCACTTTTTTTTATCTTCTTTCCCATATTATTGGCATCCGTGTCCGAATGAGGGGAAACCAACATGTGTACCTATTTATTTAATAAAAGGGAACTCAATTAAGTCAATATATGTAATCCAATCTAAATCAATGCAAGCCGTAATTCATAGAAAGAATCAATTTTTAAGAAAATACTTGTAAAACATCTTGTTCTCTTTTGTTGCCAATAATATAATAAAAAATATAACGATTATTGATCTACTGCGGTGAACTGCGAAGACTGATGCTGTTCTGTTGCTGATGGTCATGCCGTCTCAGTGTATTTGTTGAATAGCATACCTGTATCTTTGTTGGAAAAAACATCGATATCATGATAGGGGAAATCAGATTGATTATTTTTTATTTCTTGATTTTCTTACAGCAATCATTCAATCAGTACATCTCCTATTCTGTGAAATCAAGAAAAAAAATGTAAGGAACACTGGCACCATAGAACACAACAATTGGAAAAAAGTCAAATGGGAAAATGACAAGCACAATGACATTTCAAAGAGAATGATGCATACTTCACTAAATTTATCGGCTATTGTTAATGCTCGTAATACAGCCTTGTAATGATGATGATACTTGCACTACACCTTTAAATATAAAGAAAACACAGATTCAAGCAATAATAATAATATCCTACCTTTACCTGCCATCATCGTGCCAACTTAAATTTGCTTCGTTTAATAGTCATATTGTTAAGGAATGATTTGCTGATTCGTCGTTTCCATTTTTTTCTGGCAATTTTTTACCAAAGAATTTCAAAGACATGACTGTGTAGATAATAGGTACCATATAAAAATACATTCATTCATTATAAGCTTTCGTGTAAAAATATCCTAACATTTTACGCTTCCTACGCTTTTAAAAATAAATGATTTCAGGATGGAAAGAAATAATATTGTTTGTGTCGTACAGAGTGAAGAAGAATGAAAAGCAAGTACATCCACCTCTTATTTTTCTTCAATCAATTGATAAAAAATCGAATACAAATCGAATGAAAAATAATGTACATTAAAACATGCAATGAAGTACACAAATCGCATACAAATGTGCAGGTGTCTTTTAATCTTTTATTGGTTTCTTCGTACATTTATATTCGTCCTCAATGATCGGCCGCATATTATCATATCGTTTTGTGATCAATTCATTTTTTTTCTCCTAAAGCCACTTCTTCAGTTACCTTCGAATTTAAGTCGACAGTAACCAACCCTCTTTTGCAAATGATACTTCTTTCGGACTCTTCTTAACTTCTCATTTTTCATTGTAGAAATTTTTAGAATGTGTCATGTAGGAATGCTGCTGTGTAAATTTCCCTTCCACTACATTTGGTTTGAATGGCATCACCACCCCTTTTTGCCATAATATGCGAAATAGCAATATTCCCTTATAACTTATTGCATTGCATATTTTTTCAACTTAAATGAGCACAGACTAAAACCATTATAGTATTTAAGATGGCTTTGACTACTTTGATGATGATCTGAGATTGACAAGGAGAAAATGTCCATTTTTCTTCTCAATCCAAAAATAAAAATAGTAATTCGTATGAACGCCAATCAATAAGCTCTTTCTGCCTATTAAGTTCAGTTATCAAAATATCATCCTCTTATGTAGGATTTCAATCAAAATAACATGCGCGTATGCAACATTGAAACTTCAGTTTCATCATCGCCAACGTTGTCGTCGTCTCGGACAATGAGAACTATTCAAACCGCCTGCTGAGCAAAACAAATTAAATCACCTGAAATACATACATTCTTATTCTTATCAAAAATTTACAAGAGATGTTCTTATGTTTTTCATCGTGTTTCTGTTCCTTCAAACCTACAAATACCTATAACCATCCATTCCACCTGAGTATTTTGAAAGCTCGGATTTACTATAAAACCATTTGTTATTTTACCTAATATTGGTAGTAATGTATATTAGATATAGATATATATATCATACTTCTTGAGGTTAAGCAAGACCATGTTTTACAGTAACAAGGTGCTTTCTTAAATAATCATTTTCCCAAAGGAATTGTATACCCTATTATGCCCAACTATTCATGTAAGGTTCGTTCGGTTCATTTGTAAAAAATCAAATGACGATGATATGATGATTTTTATATTTTTGTCTTCTTGAAGCAACTCAGAATCAAATCATGTGCGTAGAATTAATCTTTATATTTTAAAAATAATAATAGCCAATATCATGGTAAAAATATGCCTTGATAGTTTTATATTTGTGATAATCTATTTTACTTTAGGTCAAAAGGATGGGGGATCTACTATTTTTAAAGATTCTAGATAAGGAAGAAGGCCTAGGGTGGAATATGTATCGAAAATTGAATATTTATTCTCAATGGGAAAATAGAAAGCCCTACAGTCCACATTTGATCACTGGCACATGAATACAATGCGTAAGCTATCTGGGCTGCATGTGAATGATATAGTGGCAAGGTGGTGCTTAAAATGTATGTTTTAGTTTGTATAATGCCTATCTTGTATCAACAAATAATATCATCATCATTTTAAGCGCAATAAATGTGACTTGTTTACTGATCACCTTGATCAGCGTGTGACGAGCGTGTTTAAATTACAACATTGACTCACTCATCGCTGTACAGCGATCATCACTAAAATCAACTACAGGTATGCGCTCACCTTTTGCTTTCTTCTTGCTAAAAAAAAGTTCACGCCTCAGCTTATCATTTCATTCTTTTTGAGCTGTCTTGCCAGATTTTTAAAAAATCATCCTTCATCTTCTCGAATATTGATTTTTATGCACTGGCAAAGAGATGTCTCATGTGGGCATGATAGCATGACACAAAGTAAAAAATTGATTTTGGACGAAAAATAAGCAAACGCATTATAATGAGGGGCAAGATTTTCCTCATTCACGAAGATCATTATGCATATCAAATATTTTATGTACTAGCCCATTCATACAATGCAGACGAGTTTGAAACATGAGAAAATTGAAATAAATAAGAACGGTGAACGTGAACAAGATGAGTAAGAAAAAATGAGGAATGACTATACGTACACAGCAATAAATATTATGATGATGACGATAGTGGTGATCGCACATATGAAAAATGCTAATTGAATTACCACATGATTGAACCTTAAAGCTAAATAAAAGTCATGAATAATGGATTGAGTTTTGAAAATTACCTCAAAATCGCTGTTTTCCTAAGAACTACACAAAGGCAAAGGAAACGATTAGTTTCAAGTGGATGAGCTTTTTTTCTATTTCCATAAATATTGGGAATGCATGTGTATTATGTGTGCAAGGGCCAGTTTCTCAAAGACATTAGATAAAAATCTACGTGATACATATATCGACTAAAAGATTCATCTGAACATCATCGATGGAGGTCATCAAAGTATTTACGCTCATTATACCGCTTACAGTTGCTAACATTGCGGGGAGCAGTATACATAGAGCTATTTAAGATTCAGCCATAATATTTTTTGAAAAAGCATGAAATATTTAAGTATTCAGCATTAATTCACAAACTCACTGTGTTTCGAATATTGATAACATTTCCTTTTTCTTTGTACTTAGTTCTCAGCGTTAAAAAAATAAATGAGCGAGTGAACTATTTCTATGCAAATCAAGTGCTTAGTAAACGAAGCATACATAAATCCACTGATTTTCAATGCATTGAAAGGAAAGGGCTGTAAATAATTGTAAGTTATCTTGAACGAAATTTCGTAAAAATACAAAACTCATAAAAATCAGTAATTTTCTTTGTTTTACCATTTTACCAATACGTACATCACGAAATAGAGCAAGGGGTCATTTTTCTTACTTAAAACAATATCTCTTCTAAGAGACAAAATATCTCTACAAGAGCAACTTTGCTGCATATTATTATGATTTTGGTACGATTAGGCTTCACGCGGTTTTGAAAAGTATAAACATTGTTTTGTCTTTGCAGGGGTGCATCTTTGTTTTCTTGAGAAAAACGTTTTTAAAGACACGCGAAGCTGTTACTTTTTGTTTTGAATTTTCCGCATGTGATACAAGGTGTCTGTATTTCTCACTCGTCATCTTTATACATGTATGTATGCAGTAAAATTAAAAATAATTCGAAAATTACAATATTTTCTTAGAAAATGAACTCGCACTAGAGACAATTTTTTGCAACTGCAGACTTTGTATTTACAGGTACTCCTGCTTTTGGTGCATGACACACAGTTGGGCAAATAGAGCATTTTCTTTACTGAAGAGTATTTTTGTGCATTATTAATATTTTTCAAATGCTAATAAAAAACATTCAGAAGAAATGCGTCTGTCAAAAAAGTGAAGACGTAATTTTCTTTTCCTAATTCTTAGAGTTTACGTCTACATCCACATTTCAAAAATATTTTAAAATTACAGTACGCTATTTAATCCCATACAGGTACCCAAAACATTAATATTAAAAAATCCAAGAATCCAATCTTTTTCTTCCTTTTACGTAGCTGCATTTTTCTAAAATTGGGCATTGAGCCTGTGGGGATTCATACTGTTCCTACCTATTGAGGTAATCACGCAGTAGTGGCAATATTCATGCATTTTTTATTGTTCGCTACTGTATTTTTTACTTTATATTCATCTAGTCATAGTGTTTTTTTCGGGATTTTTCTCATAATTTTCATGCCTTTGATGGAGAGTTAATGAAACAAAATTACTCAGGAAAGCGGCATGGGGGTGTATTATTCTAATGCAATTTTGTACGGAAAGCAAATGATGTGACAAAAATCCCATCTTTTCCCCCTTCCTTTCCAATGCGCTTACAAAATATTACCATGATCTTATCCAAAAATGGAAAATAACAAAAAAATGAGGAAGGAATGACCGAGAAGAATGCCTATAAGGTTAATGCAAACTTCATCTGCTGAATATTCATGCACATAAACTATAATGATGGAGATTAAAGATGAAAAAATTGAGGACCATGTCTGTCTTATTTTTGCGTTTTCTTTACTTTTTTGCCAATTTCTCATGGGCTTCTTCTGATGAAAACAATGGTTAGTAAGAAACGGTTTTACATATACCACAATAATAATACATTTAACAGTTTTTTATACGAAAAGCCAGTAGCTTATTGCTGTCCAAATAGTTTTTTGCTCGGAGCAATTTGTCAGTGTGAAAACAAGAAGAAAGTATACTTAAGCAAAAAATCTAATGTACGTAAAAATATTGCCAGATAGACAGGAAAGCTTATAAAGTTACATCAACGTGGATTCATCACCAATGCAAAAAACTAATGGGATGGCACACCACACACTTTTCAGAAAATGTGTGGTTTTTTAACATTGAGGAAGATGAAAAGTGACAAGGCGGCGTAAAGAAGTAAAAATCATGTAAGAAAACGCAACAAGACAGTCACTCTGAGACTACTTTTTTCTAAGTTTTTGTGTGGGTTTTGCTTGGTTTGCTTCAATTTTCCAATTTGTTGGTAATGTAGTCGTGCTTACATATAATTTGTAAGCGTGCCGAATCTGGTTTTTTGCCCTTTTCATCGTCTTGTAAGAGCTGCGTTTCCTTGAATGCGAGAGAACTTTTTTCTCACAAACATTGTTAAGTTGTTAGAAAAAGCAGAAAACCAAAAAGAAGAAAAAAGAGCGTGAATGGTAAGGTACAAGAAGGAAACGCACGACTGAACTAACAAAACGAACAAGTTTACAAAAACGTAATGTTACACCGTTTCATGCTCTTTATATGGCTGTTGTAGTACAGCATAATAGGTACATACACAAGGACTTGTTGCATAACTCATACAAAATCATGAATGTTTTTCTCAATGTTGATAGGTATGTATGTATCAGTGTGTGAAAAAAAGAGTGTGTGGCAACTGGCCATTAGCTTATGAACTACCGCTGTTTTGTGGGCGTTTTGCCACTTTGTTTGCCCGCTATCAAATCATCACGATTCTTAAGAGCTTGTTGAAATCCTTTTTTTTTACTTTTTTCTACTTTCCTTCTTTTTTCTTTTAAGACAAAAAAATGCCAGATTTCATAGCAATTACTCATGTAACTCGAGGAGAAAGCAATTTTTATGGGCTTTTACTCTTTGTTTGAGCAACATATTGCTTAATGCTTTGTTCTTGCTTATTGCTGTAATATGAACTTTAGGAATTACCCATTCTGTATGCAATCCAGGAAAATTAATTAATCTTGCTATTTTGGTTTCCCAGCAGGTGGAAAAATGCCCACATCGAGTGAGATGCTGAATAGTCTTCATCGACAGCAGCTGGAGGGTGCTACAAATGCAGCAGGGGGACAACATGGAAAGGTAAGAAAAATTGAACTATCAATATTTTTTCTTCCGTCTTCCAGCGATTTATGATTGATGATTGACTGATTCTAATTAAAATAAAATTAGCAACAACATAGATCGATTGTTCTGATAGTTATTACATTGTTTTAAATACCAAGAAAAATATATTACGTGAGCATCATCGAAGTTTTAAACAAAATATTTTACTAATTCCATTATATGTAAATTAGTCATTCCAAAAAAATCCTTAAAATTTCAGGGTTTTCATGCACTGCAGATGTTGGGAGTGTGAATGTAGATGAAATATGTGATTTGAATCTGTGTTTAATATTTCCTTTTTAGTTACACCTACTTACCTACGTTTAAAGTTTAAAAACAATTAGCAAACTTGCACTCTAAGAATGAAAGCTCATTTTTGAATTCGATATTCTCTGGATTATGTATAATGTATAATGAATCATTTAAGGACCTTTAACTACCTTCAGTAAGTTACAGTGAAATTATTGATAGAACGAACATGACTATTCCCAAGTCACACTCACAATGCGTTAACCTCAGCCTTCAGTCCCCATGCTACGAACCAACAGCACGCAGGCTGGCTAATAAAAATAATAACAGTCATCATCACATAGTGAAACACAAGTGGTGGTTGTAATTGTAATTGTAATCACACTGGAAAAAGGAGCTTGAAATAACAATCACATACTTAACGAGAGAGTTTGATGGTGGTAGTGAAGATCATGATGGCTATTACGATTGCATTCGATGCTGCAACCACTGATGCTGTTGTTTTTTATGACGATGCAGAAGGGGAGCCTCGTGTACGTTGTTTGCTTCAGAACAGCGGATATAATATAATCATATGCATTTTTTATGCCATTGTATATTACCCCGAATGACGAAAATATGTATTACACGCAGCATCAAGCGATATTCCCTGTTATTTTTAAAGATTTTTATAACGTGTTATATTTATGATGATGGAAATGATGAACGAGGAAAAATGAAAAACAACGAAATGGACAAAAGAATAGTAAGCAATGCTTTTAAAAAACAGCAGAAAGCATCACCATCCCGAATGAAACATGTAACATGTATAAAAAGTTTAAATTCAGGGAGGCTCGTTAGTTATTTACGGAACAAAAGTGTGTATATATGGGCCTATAACAATAATAATCATAATCAAAGATTACAATTTTTCTCGTCTTCTTCAATTGTTCCATGAACGCGTACGCGCAGCTGGACATTTGATGTGATCGAGACTAGTAAAATGAAAATTTTCAACTTTATTTTCATCTGCTTTTCTATGATGCAAAGATATTTGTATGTGATGCAGTCAGTCAGTCGGAGTCAAAAAAGAAAATTCCTAATTTTTTGTGTTCACCAAGCAATCGGAAAAATGAACTATTGTTTGGTGCACCGAGTATATGACGGACAATTTTTTACACAAGTAATCATTATTTTTAATGCATAAAAAATACACGTTTTGGTGAGTTCTGCCTGATGATCTGATCTTGTTATGCTAACATCCAGCTTCAATATGTGATATAAGAAGAAAAAACTCGCAACAATAATATGAGCAACATGAAATGGTGATAAGTTTGAGGACGGGAGACATGTTTTGAAAAATATCACTGATTAGTGTAAATCCATGGCCATTTTTTACTCACGACACATTGCAGATCCTCAACGAGGGAGCAAAAGAGAGAAATGTTTCCATCTCGTTTTTTATTTAAATCCAGCTAATCTTCTTTTCTAAAACTTTGAGATAAGTTACAGTCTGTTTTATTTCTTTGTGTATACATGTATATTATTGATATACTACAGAATTTATACTTGCTGTACAATATCGTAGACTTATGAATGTATGGAATTGAATGGTTTCTGCTGTAACACGCAAAGCAGCGTTTTTCTCTTAATTTTCTTTCTCCTCGAATGATTATAATCTGCGCTGATTATAAATTGACTCGTCGTCTCCTGTGGCTTTTATTCTCCCCAAGCTATGATCTGCCACTGGTTCTATTTTTCCGAGGGCCATGCCACGACAATTTTTTATTTTTCTGAAATGCACATTACTCACATTTTTGTGAATAAAACTCATGTGTATATTTATAACATGTGTTCGCTATAAGCCACATAAATGAAAATCCTGTTCCTTTCCACTCTCTTCCTCTCATGTTTAATAACAAAGTATAAAAAACAGTAGTGCAGAAAAGGGACAATTAGTCTCTTTCATTTGTTTTTCTGTCATGTGGTATTACTCTTCGAAATAATCGTATATTCCCTTCGTCATCATTCCATTATCTTTGTATATGCATGCAGATAATATAGATATAATAATAATACGGTATTATTCAACTGTACAACGTGTTTTTTTCTGCTTGACTTTTCTTTCCAATTTTCGTTTTTGATATTTTTTTGTCTCTTGGTAGTCACTTCAGTCCCAGTTCAAAAAGTAAACGTTTTCAATGAGATAACGTAATAATAAGCAATGTGACACAGGCTCATTTAAAATCTCTTCTTTTGCAGTTGTTTCACTGCATCTAATTCTGTTTGTCTCTCTCTTTATCTATCTCCTTTTTAAAGAAAACCTTGTTCTTTTCAAAAATCAAATGGCTTCATTTCATCATCTTTCACAAGTTTTGAAACTGATAATGCATAATTGTAAAAGTCAAGAAATAAAAATACCACAAAAACGAATTAAGAATGGTGCTTACTCTTTATAAGAAGAGGCGACAAAATAACAAGGAAAAAAATGCACACACAACTTCAATTCAACTAGAGCATGCCATGCAGACGTCGCAGATTGGATGAGTGTAAAAACGGAAGAATGAATGTTGGTGACAAATGCTGCGGCATAATACAGATTATTACCAACAAAATTATTTTTGATGCAAAGGCGGAATAGAATAATAATAATAATTATTATTACGTTCCTTGCGTACCGATCTTTTAAGAGATAAGGAAACATGATTTTCTAAAAGCAGTATATACTTTTCCACAAATCTTTGAAATGAATACAAAAGTTTTTTTCTTGAAATCTCTTGTATTAATACCATCGAATCAGAGATCATCATCATGCATATATTTGGAAAATAGAAATTGAGAGAGAAGAAGAGGGAGCGAGAGAAATAAAATTTATATATAGCATACATAATACAGTTTACTCGGCAGAAATCCTGCTAACTGACTCGAAGCGACCGACCCTCAAGAGATATACGACTTACTCTCTTGCACCTGACGACCCATTTGTCATATTATATCCCATTCCGTGGAATCAAATACAGCGCAAGAGACCCATAATAAGTATGGGCATCTGAGAAGACGAAAAAATAGGCTTTACACAAATTTTTCCTTAACATTTCTCAACATCCCTTTTTTCCACATTTTCTTGTTCCATTATATACGACAAGGATGATGATGCAGTGAAACTATTTGTGCACAAGTGCATTAATATCAAGTGCTTATTATTATATCTTGTATAATGTCAACCACTCCCCAAAAGACAGATATGACTACTCCAGTTCGCTTCAGCTATGCAATTATAATTTTTTTCTTCCTACTCTTTGACTCACCAATAAACAGTTGTCTATATTCGCTCACTTTATCACTGTTAAAACTCATCTTTTTTTAACAAAAAAGTAGATGGAAAGTAAGTAACAAAGTATAAATTCATGTTCACATTTCATTTGATGACATTTTTCTAGAAGCGGCTCGATTTACACTGTCTATATGTTTGTATTTCTTTTTCATTTTAATGTCAAAGGTTGCTTGGTTCAGTGGCTTGCAAATTCATGCTTATGTTCTACATTATTGGCTACATCATGATCGTCATCGCCGTGATCATCATCAGCAGTAGCAGCATCTTCTTGGGTGATGCTTGTGGTCGGATTATAAATAAAAAGTATTTTATGCCATTCTTCTTACTGAGCGCCTCCCTTCCTCTTGCGCTTATTTACTACCACTTTAGCTGATGTTGTTGTTGTTGTCCCTCATTAATTTTGACTTACGTAAAGATGTTATACTAATATCAGGATTTATTCTGACTTATTTTTTATTTCTGAAGGAAAAACACTTTGTCTGTAAAATATACTACACTTGTTCCTGTTTATTTAAGATTTTGTTTGACGATGATCTTTTGATGATAATTTTTTTTATTCGCATTTGTTTTATTCCTTTCAAAAAAACAGAGCATATATCACATTTTGTTAACTACTATGCGCCAGAAACATAAGTCAAGTTGGCTGTGTTGTTTTTTTTAAAGAGAGAGTGGAGGCGCACACATATTCACACATATCATATTATTATCAAAAGAAAGAAGACAAGTGAGTAAGCAAACTCCCATTTTTCTAAAAACACAACATTGCTCATCTCAAGCGAGTGTGGAGAAAAAAGTATGATCTTTAGAGAGAAAATGAAGATGGAAAGTTATTATGAACATGGCACATTATTCCGGCCAACAACAGCGGAGTAGAATTTCATAATAAGAAATTCAAGTAAAAATGTGTCACGGCGATACGACACAAGGAGACAGTTCCCGCGTCGAACTCTTGAGAACAGCATATTATTACCCTCGCTTCTTCTCCCTTACTTCCCTTTTCACAATTGACGAAACAAGCAAAGCTGCACTCGAATTGTGTTTTGTGGTAACATTAAAAAATCAGTTTAGAGCTTTTTTATGCTCTCTTTTCTTCATTTTTTAAAGCTTTGTGTGTGTCATTTCTGGAATGAGAATATTATTTTTCTTTAACGCTGAGTAAGCGTCAGTAAAGGAGTCACTACGAGAGAGAATATTATTTGAAAATCTTACACAAGTGCCATCAAATGATAAAGATAATGATTAGCTTAAAGACGATGCGTCCTCCAAAAGTATTTTTATAACCTTTTCTTCCTCCCATTTATTGGGATATTATTGGAAGTCAGGTTATTACAAAGTTAGTGGAAAGCAAAGAGGAAATAGCAACAAAAAATACTTGAATGACGACAAAGAGAAAATAGACAATCCCTAGAACAAGCAATATGTTATTTCTTCAGGACAGTTGTCGGTAGCTTCTTTTGAGATTTTTTAAGGGAAATCGAACATAAGATTTTACATAAAATCTGCATCCAATACATTAATGCTTGATAATGTATACATACCTAATAATGTACTTTATTTTTAACTGCACACCAACTTATTTAATTTCCCACAGCGTAAAGCAATGGATACTACTTGTGTTTATACACGAATACTTCATTTTAAAAAAGTCGAAGACAAGCAAGGGTAAAGCCGCGTTAAGCGCTTGAGCTTTTCCCTAGTTTGGCTCATCTGCTTTGTTCGCATTCGTGTCATCGCAAGCAAAAAGCTCACTAGAAAGGCATTAGTAGTAGGAGCAGAAGGAAGGATATCTCATTGTACACCGCGTAGTTTCGTGATATTTGAGGAATCTTAATTCAAATGAGAACAGATTCCTGATATTTCATGACATCATGTGTCTTAATTAAAAAATCTTGTGCAGCTGAATGAAAATGACTTTTTATTCTCAAGGAAAGACACTGCATTACAAAACTATATCGACTTGCCACGCTCGAGGTTTTATGAGCAAGAGACAAAAATAAGAGAATCGCCAGCTTTCTTTTGAAACGAGCTTTTTCTGTCCTTTTAATTTACCTACTTTACTTTTTACATGAATTTGAGTATATATTATAGTTTATTATAGTTAAAGGAAATTTTAAAAATTAAATAACGACAAATGTGTAGATGGAAATACTTTTACCCAAAACAGAATCATGACGCAAATTTAGAATCAAACCACACACTTTCTTACACTAATCACATTAAAGTATCATTTATTAACATCTTAGGTTTCTTACGGAAATGAGAAAATAAATAGGGGATGGTCTACTACTTTTATTTTCATGGGAGGAACTACATCCTTTGAAAAAGTCCGCTTAATAGTAATATCATTAGAAATCAAAGGAAACAGATGTGAACTGCTGTTTGCATCAAGACATCAACTGTATAAACGTGTATTGTATATAATGCACTTTGACATTCAATTCATCAGCTATCGTCGTACTTATGTATATATGAACGAATCGTATTTTTATTTTTTATTGTTCTGACGAGTAGTCTTTCGTCTGCACTTCATCTATATTGCTCTTTGCTCATCCAATCCATCCTTCTGTCTGCACGTACTCAATAATAATAAGTAAATAAAAAAGTGTAAGTGAAGTGCTCTGCTGTCTGACTGAAGATTGGAAAGGGGAAGTAAATGAATCTAGTAATCGAGCGGTATAGTTCCTTCCTCAATTTACGTATGTATTAGCAGCTATAGGATATAGGATGATGCATAATAAATAAATGCAATGAAGGAATATGTGGCAGTGGCAGTTTTTTATTTGTGTGTGGAGAAATACTAACAACACAACAATAAAACATCTCATCCCGTTTCAACAACGCCATAACCATACGCTCACCACCGCTATTAAGTCGAGTAAAACAAGAAGCCACAAAAACCATTACCATAAAGTCGTTGTTGTAGACTATGTGACTATTTATTTGTGTACCAGCAGTAGCATCATATTCCATTTTGCTGCAGAATTTTAACAATTTTTTGTCTCTCTGTCTGTCTTTATTTCTTTTAAATTGACTATGAAGGAGAGAGGAAATGGATAATGAAATGGAAAATGAGCACAGATTCGTCTCATTCACATCAAATCACATCGTCATCATGCGGAATTTACATTTTATACAGATCATATATGCATATAACGCATACGAACGAGCACATTGCATTGGTTGATGATGGTGAAACGAGTGACATGCTAGAGCACATGTTTTTTGTTTCTCTTGTTGTTTATGTCATTATCCGGTAATTTGAATTCTTCATCGACAATAATAATTAACGAATAATAATAAAAAAGGAAGAATGTTTTTTCGACTGATGAGTTAATTTAAAAGGCGAACTTATTTCATGGTTTTTTAAGAAAAAAATTAATTTTCCTGCTTTCATGAATCTATTGTTTTTTCTATCCTTTGTTTATGTGTAGATGCTGCTACCAGAGAACATGGCAAGATTTTTGGCTGCCATGCAGGAATCTGTCGTGTCCGCGGCGGCAGCAGCGGCTGCTGCAGCTAATCAAAATTCTGGTGGAGGAAATGGAAGTAGTGGAAATTCTGGTCCAACTGCTGGGCTTGTCAACGGGATCAATAGAGATGGAAGCAATGGAAACATTAGCGGCAATAATAATGTCAACATTACAGGAAATGAAAATAGTTCTTCTGCAACGAGCAATAACAATATTAACAGCAACAACAATAATAATGCCTCTTCATCAGCATCTTCAACACCAAATCCTACTCAAATGATGCAACATCATCTCAGCAACCCTTCCAGCTCAAGTCCCACACTTAGTCTCAGTCATCAACTCAATCAACCCCAACTGAATCATCATCATCAACCCTTGAACTTTGCCAATATCAGTAGTTTGGTGCAACAGCCTCATGTGAGTTCTGGCGGATCTCCTAACAACGCCAAGTCGCCACCCCTCGCAAGCCAACCGCCAAATTCTGCAATCATGGGCAATCATCATCACCACCATCATCATGGGAGTTCATTGTATGGAAACAGTGCGGCAAGCGCCTTGCTTAAATCAGCAAAAACGAGATCTGCAGGTAAGCAACGAATACTAAAAATGGTCTAAATGTTTGAGCTGTGTTCTGTATCCAGTTTACAAAGGAAAATACGCTCTACAATTGACATTTTACTTTTGTAAAGCATATACCAAAGAAAAGCAATTTTCATGCGTTTTCCGATTAGCTTGTCAACCTTTTCACTTTGAAGCCATTGGTCAAGCACAATTTTTCTCCGAAAATTGGAACTAATGATGAAAATGGAATATTGACCACCAATCTTTTACACTGAATCTATTCAAAAGTTGAGAGTTATCAAAAGAAACTTGAATAATTGATTGTGTGCTTGCCCACTCCACAAAAAAACTTTTTTCCTTTGAATCGGCTTTTTCGATTTTTGCATATTTTTTCTTTAAGTATTACACAAGCAATGGAGCAGTTTTGACCAGAAAATGAAGCAAATGGAAAATGTTTTGTGTAATGATTACTACTACATAAAAACATGTAATAAACTCAACGCAATATTACATGTTTGAAATAAGCTTAGTTTGCCAAAAACTAAATTTCTTACAAAAGAAGCAACCTTTTCCCCGGTTTTGTTATTATCATGAATTCTTATCAAGTGAAAATAGGTGGTTTGTGTTGTATGGCTCCTTTGTGCTGGGCAGTTTTTTTTGTATACTTTGAAGTTTTTTCCCAATGTATTTACAATAGCATGTTCTTTTCATTGTATTTTGTTGCAAATAAGTAAGAAAATAACCCTTTACTTTTCTTCAATTCATGAGAGTTTGTTGAAGCAAATAGAAAAGATTATTGAATTTAAGGCCATTAGCTTTTTATCATTCCAAAAAAACAACAACTCTGTTTTTCATTGTAACTTGGCCTGTAATAAAGAAGTTTTTGAGAAAAGCAACAAAACCAAAAAACATAATAAATTGATGGGACAGAAAAAGAGAAGCTCAATTTATGTAGTATCCAATTCCAATTTTCCCATAACCTTGTATTTTAATAAATTTATGAGCAAAACTATCCCATCATTGTGTGTCGCCTACTATCTTTGCCTGAAAGTAAACGAAATATGTAATGAAAAAGCTTTTGTCCTGGTCTTTCTCTATTTTCATTTCCCGTTTTCTAACCCGTTGCACAACACAATAAACAATATTTCTTTTTATATAAAAAACTAGCAAAAAAATGTTCAGCATAAATAAAAAAAACTATGTGGGCATCACAATAAAAACAGAACTAGTTGGATTGAATCGACACAAAACCTAAAAGAAAAAAAAATACATTTTTTGTGTTTTATATTGAAAGAAGTAGATTAAACCCTTTCCTATTCTTTTGAACTGGAACACATCAACATTTTATTATATTATATGGGAGCAAAACCAAAAAAATACAAACCATCATAAAGCAAACCATATAATCAAACTTCCTGGGGACTTTTGCTCAGTTTTTTTACCTTCTTATAAAACCAGCAAAAGGCTTTGCACTGCTTGTTAGATGAACATAAAAAATTCAACCCTTTATTTTTTCTTCATTCTCACACCACACAGCACAAAGTATGAATGCCTGAAATATTGACTCAAGCCATTTTTTGTCGAAACCTCTTACACCATTATCATCATTGGAGAGCAAAGAGCCATCGTCACATTGAAAACGAAGTATTTTTATGTATAAAATAGTCTGTACGATATGCTGACAATGATGCTCCCAGGAAAATTCATAATTTCAGGTGGTGGTGGGGATGAATTTTTTTGTTAAGAGCGTTCTCTAGTGTGATGATGTGTACATATTTCGTTATGTCGCTTCGGTTTTTGAGTAAATACACAAGTATTAAAAGAGGTCTTTATCACCATTTCCCCACTTTTTTTTATTCTTCAAAGCTCCTCTTGAAGCATTTTTTATTAACGCTTCCTACACAAATTCATATTCCCGTATAAAAAATAATTCAAAGTGTACCTGATGTAATGCAATGTAGTGCAGTGGCATTTTTTGTACAAAAGTATATTTATATGCGATCACAAAAACCAGGATAGATTTAATAAAAATATAAAATATGATTACCTATTTTGGTCTATACCCTTTTTAACCTTAAACTTGAAATTTAATTTTAAAAAAGAAAAGTTTTCAGTTATTGTACCACTGCTACTACCACACTCTTCTCCTCTCTTTATACACACAAAAGCCAGCTGCTTCTCATACAATCATGCAATTTCCATGTTTTGGTGATTAAATATTTACCCCTTTCGAAATCCGATTCCCCTATTTAGTTAGTACCTTCCATAATATTATTCAATAAACGTCCATGCTCTGTACGGTCCAAAAGAATATTACGTCTTTTTATGAGTAAAAATCCTTTTTTCATTAAAGGGTTAAAAAATCTCTTGTGTGCACTGCTAATGCTTTGTGATGTATTATTTGTATAAAGAAGGAATAAGAAGCACTCCTCTACTGGTATTATCATTTAGACAACCTTGAAATTTTGAAATAAAAATACACATACTTGGCCGGTCGGAAAGAGTGAGAAAGAAAGAAGTATTAGGAGATGTACAAAAAAATAGAGACCTTTTTTTATCCCATTTTGTTGTGTGCATTTGTAAGGATATAGTTTCCTTCCTTGTGCTCTAAACCTAGGGAATGTGCCTTTCCTTGACACTTGAGTTGATTCAACAAGATGCGGTAAGGGAAGGGATGATTTCTTGATGTATTAAGCTGGAGAACTTGTCTAGGTCTCACCTATTTTCTAGGTAGATGTTGTGTAACGTATGTGATAAGAACATTTAGTGAGCCACGCTTAAAAAGTAATATTGGTCACGTTACTTGTATAAAATATAAGAAGACAGTTTTTGGTATTTTGAGGAAAGAAATGAGACAATAAGAATTGCAGTGTTATCATCGTCATGTCGTGTAACTTTTTTAGCTTTTCCCCTCTTGGCTTTGGCTTATTACTTGAAGTTGATGATATTTGATAGAAAGCATTGTATCAGCACAGTGTCTTCCCGATGGATTCACCTTTCCCATATGCTTCATCATAGTTGAATGTTTTGTTGATAAGGTTGATATCAACCAAAAAGACTTAAAGGCAATCTCGATGATTTTTAGATTTACCTTTTTCAATTGAATTGAGGGAAACATTAAGAAGATCCACCATGCATTGTTCTGTTTCAAGGTTTTAACCCTTTTTGCTATTGATTTTCCATCTTTCTCAGGTTTTGTCGATTTTTTGTTGTTAAAAATCTATTTTTAGATGGAAAAGATTAAACGAAATAAAAAAATTGTAAATAATGAAAGTGAAAGGACCTTGGATGGATAGTTTGTTTCTGTTATTGATGATCAAGTTTCTTTTGTGGTGGATGTGCAAAGGCACTTGCCTGAAGCTCAATACCTAAACAATAAATAGAAAAAATTTCTCATGTTTCTTTATTTTGAAACTACTTTACTTCACTGACATACAGTAACAACGACTAAAAGGGTTAAAAGGAAAATTGTAGAAACAAAGTATTAAAAATCTTCTTTATAATATCATCTTATACATTTTATTATTATTTTTTGTGCAACAGGCAGGGTAACTTGAACTGGGAGCACTCTGTAGAATACTAAATTATAAATGAACGTTACTTTTAATTTTTTTTCCTGTGTCGTGTACACTTTTTTGTAAGTTGAGTTGTAACAAAAATTAAAAAACGAACATGAGAAAAAATATAGATGGATAGGATTAGATGCATAATGACGAGACAAAAACGAAATGAAATAAAGTTCCCGAAGGATGATTGATGATTTTTCGGGTGGATTGGCATTCGCACAATGGGGTTCCCATCTCGATGTCTGCATGTCGATGTCTGTCTTGCACTGGATACGACGAAGCTGTAGTAATAACATGATATCGAAAATTTGATGTGAGCTGCAAAGTACAGTATTACCTATTTGCCTCCAACAATCAATCTGTACCTAAAATAAAATGATGAATGCAATTCTCATCTATCTCCACCAAATATGAATTCTCTTACAATGATTTTTGTGAAAACCTGAAGCTAATAAAAAGTAAAAAGAATAAACTAACAGAAGAATTTATCCACTTCTACTCTTGAACACAAGGTTTTGTAGAAACCCTTATCCATCTATTCCATCTATCTGCAAAATGTTTTAGAAACGTACTAAGGTGTTTTCACTGGGTGCACTTGAAGATCGGAGATGTTTTTTAGCAATTGCATTACTTCATCTGTAAAATTTTCAATGTTTCCTTGTGTTATTACTTATTCGGTGCCAAAAGGGTGAATGAGTGGAAACCAAGCACTTATAAAAAATGTATCCGATGAGTTTAAACTTCCTTCCTATTTCCCAAGAATATTAAATGATTGATTAAATAACGCTCTTGTGCATTTCTTGTTGCCATCATTGTGATTTGTCCATGCGTGAAGAGTGTTTGACACCAAGTTTACCCAAAAACAAGCCAAAAACCATCAATAATCTAGATTTCAACACTCAAAAACTCGACTCACAGCTAATAATCATCCATTCATATAACATACGTATTATTATGCATTGTTAGAAAGAGATTTTTTACAAATAAGTATTTTGTAATAATGCCGGTCTACCATCTCTAAGCTCAAATAAATTTTCCTTCCGTTTTCCCCCATTTTACAAATAAAAAATCATGCATAATATCCAAAATACATGAGCACTAATAATAGGGTACACAGTACACACATTCTTGCGTCTTGCATGCATGATTATTTTTGAGTGTATAGATATAATATGTATACAGAAGCGAAATATAATTTGTTTTTGGGATCACATCCTCTTCATCATCATAATCATTTACAGGGAGATTAAATAATATGTATGCACGCCACTCGAAAGGATCCTTGAAAGCAGTAATGGTAATAATAATGATATGGTGTTTTTTGTACACATCATAATGCGTAAATACATACATGTTTGATGGATTGAGGATTAGTGAGACGCCTTGGGACAATGAGTTTGTTTTCCAGCTTTTTGAACTTTCAATTTTCCCCTTTTTTCCCTTAGAATGGGCTTTGGCACCATTACAATCCATAGGTCACATTCGACATAATACAATAATCATTTCGAGAGAGCAAAATACAGAACGTCAGAGAGAACTTGTATCGAGCTATTATAAACAACTTTTTAGGGGAAACGTATGAGAAAAAAGGGCTCTCCTTTCATTCAATTCTCGTTTTCTACAAATATGAGCAAAACGAGCCCTATCATCATATCGTCATCAGATCTCCCTTCGCTGTCATCATCACTTACTAGCAACACTCAAAAACAATCACATTGTTCTATATCTATCACACATTACCTACCTATACAACATGTAACCTGTCTTCCTGCTCACCCAGTGAGCTTTATCTTTTCAAAAAACTGATGTACTACTTCTGAATATTGATTTATATGTGTTTGTTTGTGTTGTTAACTGTCAAGCTATACTCGTCTAATTTTCGAATTAACAAACTAATCAAGTGAAAATCTTTCCTAAAATTCATACTTTTTCTATTTTTTAAAAAACAGGACGAAGTCCCACTGGTCGAGGTCTCACCGCTTTTCCTGTGATAAGAGAAGGTCTTCTTGGGAAAGGAACCGGACCTGTTGACTACACGCGTTACGTAAGGCGATATGGGAATGCTGCAGAATGCGGTCATCATCAGTGCAGGGAGCTCAACTACCGGGAGCATTTCCACTGTCTGGATTGTGCCAACGGGACCCGTGTTTTTGTTAAGAAGGAAGAGATGATAAGGCATTTCAAATGGCATAAGAAGCGGGATGAAAGCCTTCAGCATGGCTTTATGAGGTATGTACTTTATGCATGAAAAACATATGAAGAAGAGGGAAATGGGAATATGAAGTGTTTACCTAGAAAATGGATCGTATTTCATTTTTCATGATGCATGGTCACTAATTACATACCTTAACAAGTGAGAATGCAATGGTCCTACGAAATTTGTGCGTTTGTGATAATGGTTAATTGTGCACGCGTGCAAATAAATTTATTAGTAACTTTATATGACCTAATCTTTAGTAGAAATCGTCAAAACCCCTAGAACGGTTTGTAAAGTTATATTTCATTCTGATATTCATAATAATTTTGCATTTTTTCTGCTATTTTTAGGTACTCTCCCATGGACGACTGCTCTGACAGATTCCTTAACTGCCAGCATAACAGAAAACAAACCCACTACCACTGTCTTAAGGCAAGTTATTAGCTCTAATCGCAACTTTGTTGTATATTTTGATATTTTTGATAGTCCAAAATACGTTTTTTACTATTTATTTACACACTTTACAGTAGTATAAATTATATACATTCTTACATGGAGATTGCACTTGTTTCTATTTTCTTCTGAAAAATATTGTCCTTATTTTTTCTAAATGTCGCGATTATGTCTGCTAAATACTTGTACATTCTACAACAAATATTTTTTCTTCAGTTCACCTTACTTTCCATTTCCATTATCAAGCGCCAGCTTCTTTACTACCGTTTTCTGCGTGCCCCAGAGCTAGGGCGTTCACGTGATCACATAACAAATTAGCATTTATCACGTACTTTTTTACCTCAAATAAATTACAACATTTCATGAATAATTTACATTAGTAATAAATTTCTTATCTTTTGAATCAAACGGAATAATATATGCAACAGTTCACGGCTACCAATTTATAGGACTACAAACCATTTTCTCTTACTTTGTTCGTCAACAAAAATTGTACATGCCATACATTTTTTCATCCAATCCATATATTTTTAGTGTGTACAATGGCGACGTAGATGATTCAGCAAAATATTACTATTATGATAAGAGCACTGTTGAATGAGGGAGGGAATTGATTGATTGATTGATCGAATTTTTTTTACCGTCTCTTCGGCCTTTTACTGGCAAATTATGTATACTTAAAGGATCTTATTAAGATGATAATGTGAGATAAGAAGCTTGATGGCCGTATCTTCTCTCATAAATAAAAATTCATTCAATTGCAGGCACTGTTGTAGTAAGTGAGCGTGAGAGAGACAAATCAAACAAATCAAATCAAAAAGTAGCATTAAAATGCAAATATGCCCTGTGTGCATCATGTACATTCTTTCTTGTTGTATTTGTATTGATTGAGCCATTAAAAATTTACTCTATTAAATTACAGGTAATGATAATAAACCACTTAATATGAATAACAGACTATAAGCAAACAGAAGTGTACTCTTTTCATTATCATCAAATGTGGAGAAAATACTATAAAAATCACGATATACACAAGATGATTGGGAGGTGACATGATGTCGATGAAGATTTGTACTGTTGATTAGATACCTGTAAAATAAAAAAATGTATTGAGAGAGGTGCGATATGATACAAATCAGTGGACGGCGATATAGACCACGCAACGATACGCCGTCTCTGTTTCGATTTGTAAACAATTGAAAAATGACAAAGTTAATATTGTCGATATGCCGATTGTTGTTGAAGTGGTGAACAAGTTTTTACATCTAGTACAAGTTTTGAGAGAAAAAATGTGTGACATTAATAGCACATTTAGATATATGATTTTTTTCCTATTAGCATCAGGAAAATCAAGTCTCACAAGTGGCCAATGTGAATAAAGTGCCCCCGAGGGTGAAGAATATATGCTATTTATTTGATCAATATCCACAAATCGATACACAACATCATCATCAGACTATGTCAATTCAACAACCAGCTTCTTTGCCGTTTGCTGTCGAAATTATAATGAGTGAATGCAAAAAAGGAAATTATTATAATTGAAATTGGGTGCATTTAAGAAAAAGATGGATTATGATAGGTGCATTTCAATATATTTTGAATGTTCTGTCAGTCAACTTTTAAATGATAATCACTGCGAAATATATACTTGCCGAATGTTACAAATATTGCAATGGTCATTTATACCCAAAAACATTGAACTGTAATTGGACTGTTTTGAAGTTTACTCAAAAGAAAGCTTGAATTATGGTCATACACGTTACACAAATTTCTTATCGCAGAAATAAATCTAGTAGCCTTGTCATTTTACCTCTCTGTATTTAAAAACCTTCAAAAATGTAAAATGATTTTATTTTTTAATCTTTGTGATGTCCCCATGATAAAATACACTGATGTAAGAATACCAAGAAAATAAGGAGCAAAAGCTGAAAGCAGTTTTTCATCCAATCTGCCATCAAGAATGAAGTATGCATTTAGAAGAATAAGATTTACGATTTCAACTCAACTTTTTTCTGTCTATTTCATCATAAATATTAGCCCGTAATCCACATTTGATAGAACTTTATCTGTGTCAGTCATCAAAAGTCAAAACCAAATAATGCAGTACAAATTATTTGTCGCAGTCTATGTCGTTGTGTAGCATGGCTTTTGTAAAGGAACGTATTTTCCTATTAAAATTATCATGTTTTTTTTTCATTTCTTTGAATGTAACAGGATGGCTGCGAAAAGGTGTATATCAGCACATCAGATGTACAAATGCATGCAAATTATCACAGGAAGGACTCTGCAATTATCCAAGAGGGCTTTCAGAGATTTCGAGCTGTGGAGGATTGTGGAAATGACAATTGCACTTTCCGACATCAACGAACCACTCATTTTCATTGTCGCAGACCTACTTGCTCCTACACCTTCAAGAATAAAGCAGATATGGGTAAGTCAGTCAAATTGTAGACCTATGATAACAATTGTATGCATATAAACATCCATTTACTAAAATGACAATGAGGATAAGGCAGCAAGCTCCACCTTCCATTTTCGATCAGTTTTTAGAATAATAATTTACACCTACAACAGTCATAATAACGGTTATTAAATTGCAGAAAGAGATAAATTATTTAAAAAATTGAAATTAACAAAAATAATGGTAGATGGAGGTGGATGTAATTGTTCGCATTTTGACCTGATTTTTATCGTTTTACTCAGCCAACGTATGCCGCACAAATAATATTCTTGGTTTCTTTAATTTTCTACTTTCTAGAAAAACACAAGTCATATCACATCAAAGATGAACAGCTCAACCGAGATGGTTTTAAGAAGTTTATGAAACATGAAACTTGTAATTACAACGGTTGCCGTTTCTCCCGTGTCTGCAATCACATCCACTGCATCAGAGAAGGATGTAACTACGTCCTTCACTCCAGCGGACAACTCTATTCTCACAAGGTACTATAAACTATATCACATTTCATCAACAGTCAACAGCAAATCAACAAGGTCTTCTAAAACGCCGCGTCATAATGATGGATTCATACAACCCTTTTTAACATGGCTCTCTGACTTGCACTTTAATCTGGTTTTGCTCTTTTAAAGAAAAAGTCGTAAAATTTTTCATCACGCTTTATCAACTTAAATTATGACCGCCCTGTGACCTGCTTGCATGCTCCCATAAAATTTTATATTGACAACATAGCAAGTGGAACGCACTAGCTTGTAGATGGATTTAAAGAATATTACAATGCATGAAGATGAAGTAATGATGAACAAGAGCTGACTGACGGTTTACCGACAAATACCCAAGAAACATGTTTGTTATTGCTCATTTTTCTGCAAATAAAAACTTTGTCGGAAGAAGGGCGAAATTCAAAGGATAGATTTATGATTTTAATGAAATCAAAACTGAGTTTAAGTACTTATATCAAATAAAATGGTGCTCAGAAGTTGTTGGATGGTTGGTCGGCACACTTGGATCCTGTGCGAAAAGCCATGTTTTCTATAAAAAACAAATTTATTAAAATCGAAAGACGAGTGGATGAATATGCAGTAGTAAGTATGCGAATCAAGAGCAAAAGAAAAGAAGCGATAAACCAGAAGCTTATAATTTTGTATAAAACGAAATCATAAATGTCTTCCATATTTTCTAAATTAGTGGACAAGCCCATGAGAAAAAGTGAATAAACAGTGATTGTCACCCCATGCCAAAATAGCAATTAAAGCCACTGTTTGACCTCTCCCTCATATTGTGCGGCATAAATACTTTCATTGATTAAAATTTAAATAAAAAAGCCAGCAACTATAATCATCGACCTTAGCTTTGCGTATAAATAAACCGCGTGTCTTCACATTTGGAAGCTCTTGTCATTATCAGCTCATAGAGTCCATTTTTGACATTTATTGTCTTATAAGTACCGTAATCAACCCTCAAAGTTGATACCTCATAATCGTAACTCACATTTTGGTAAGTTGAGTTTGCAGTAATTTGACTCGTCGACAATAAAACATATATTAGCAGAGGTTGGTCTTGAGTCTTGGCATCATCACCATCTTGTAAACTTGTCGTATTCGTTTGTTATTATCATTATCATTTATTACACAAACGCAACGTACGTTGACCGAATGCTGAACAGTTGCTCCTGCAATGCTAATAATAATAGTAGTAATAATGCGCCAGGAGGAGAAGCAAGATAACATATTGTTCATTTTTTTTGTTCCCTCTCGTTCTCCCGCGGTAAAGTTCAACATTGCAGGCTAAACTCATTTATGCTGTTATTACTAATGAATAATGTGTAAGTCAACTTCTTGGGTCACTCCCTACGCACCTCTTTTTATTCAAATAATCGCTCTGTACAATTAGTCAGGTGCAATAGTGAGCGGAGTGGCAACTTATTCGAATTACGAGTACCTTATATACTAAGCATGGAGGACAACAGCCATGATTTTATAATGTGCGCTAAATGTGGTTGTATGAACAAAATTGAAATTTTATATTTAACGTGATAGATTGCCATTAGCTGAACGACAAAAGTAATGGCTCTCACACAGCGGGATAGATAATAGACATAAAATTAAGCGACATATAAGTATTCTATCATTTGTATAAATATCGTGATATCATCATCTGCATTTAAAAATTATTTGCAAAGAATGAACCTTTTTTGTTTTACTGGTTAGTATTATGAGCAAAACATGCATTTATTAAATCCATACATTGCTTCTTACAGCATAAATTCTTTTCCTAAGAATCTAGAAACATACGCAATGAACGTCCCTGGCTAGCTTTGTCTGTTTTACTTTTACCATCTGCTGCTACTGCACTGTTTTGGTTTTGTTGTTGTTGTATGTGTGATGTTATTGTTTTTTTTTCTTTGCTGTGATGGTGATTATGGGGACTGGGGATTCGATGCCTTATCCGTTCAGGGTTTTTTTCT
>JAQFYG010000499.1:0-29408 GCA_034694325.1 Entomobrya corticalis | reverse complement strand
ATGTTGCCATGGCTGGCATTTCTAGGCTTCATCGTACGTCGTAGGATTTTTAGCGCAATATATTAGTATTTCATTAGGCATTTTTTCTTTGCTAGAACTTTGCGTTGTGTCTTTTGACCATGGATTAGGTTTTTATGTTTTTCAAAGGAATATCTTGATTTGAATTGCCGATTGCATGAAATGCAAGCACGGGGCCTATGTACTGAGGTAAAATTCTGAATTGAATCTGCCGTTTTTGGTGAGTATTGGTCAATAAACGACAATATTTATTTGAAAAACGGCAATATGGACAATATTAAAGAGGTTAAGATAAGCAGAGCTTGATAGGGCGTGTAGTTCTAACATCACTGGTACTAGGAGGAAAAGATTCAAAAGGACGAAAAATATTCGCCAGAGTAGGTTTTACAAGCCGCGAAAGGTAACTAGGTAAATGCAGTTGGATGGAAGATGACCGAAAAGCTCGTTTATATGATGACAAGACTAATTCTTTAGCTTCAATTAAAGGTAGGAAATCTTGGCATTTAATAGCACACGTGCAATCATAGAATCGCATGTTGAACCGACACGAAGTGATAATAGGACAATTATAGCTCAGTGTTGGTGTGAGATTCAACGTCTGATGCAAGCTATTAGGTTTGACCATTATAATTTGATTAGGTCCCACAATGCGGTAGTAAAGCTTATAGCACCGTAAGGCAGAAAGGCTAGTGTTAATATGTTTGCTTGCAGTATACGGACATGAGTCACGATATTGATTTCCATAAAGATGAGTTAGCAATGCATTAACGCCGTTATTGTCATGCAAAGGCGCGATAACTGACCATAATTTATACCCTGTCAAGTTAACTTGCATGGACCCTAAACCCTTCAGGTCAATGTGCCAAGGGGTAGAAGCATTAGTGTCAGAAGCTATGCAGAAGACTTGTGGATAATGGGTAGAATAAGGATATGAGGAAGGTAGTTTATGAAAGAATGCGTATAAATCTTCATGATGAAAAGGATTGAATTGCCCAAATTGTTTGTAATATTTGTCTTCATGAAGTGGTAAGCTATATGACATGTTTGTCTATTTGTTCATGGCCTTCAAATATAATCTATCAACTTCTTTTTTGGAAAGCATACGAGGAGAAAGAAAGAAGGGGTTATTATCAAATTCCTTCTGTATATTTTTGAAAAGTGTTCTATAGCAATCAAATGCAGAAGCGTATGCATAGTCTTCCTGATTGAAATAAACATACTTTATATCAGTTTCTGCCAAAACGTGCCTAGACAACTGATGCTTGGGTGGAAAACGGTTTATATGAATGAATTGGGTAATCCTCAACATGGTTAACAGGATCTAGAATAACTGCCGGTGTTTTTTACTCTTAAAAGATTTCGTCAAACCTTTCTAAAAAGTGACGAGATTGTTTAAAGTTGTATATGTGTATAGGTAAAACAGATGCCGATGCTTGCATGATTATGATAACCAGTCACAGATATATATTTATAACAAAGATTCTTAAAGTTATAGATTATATAGTCTTACAATTTCAAGATGAATAGCCAACAGCCAAAATTACAGCAAGGTAGTTTTTTCTTCAGACTCCGTCCAGGCGTGGTACAATTATTTAGTTTTAAAAAGTCACTCGTAAATCCCACAAAATTAACAGCTTTAAAAAATACACACGAAAAGAAACAAACTTCTTACGTCTTGATGACCAGACGAAAAAATATAAAATGATCATTGAAAAAAGATTTTGATTTTTCGTTTGAATGGGATCTGTATATAAAAACAGTCTAGTCGTCTCGATCGTTGAACACGATGAAAACAGTGTCTGTAAGGTTACCATTTGTAGTTTGGATGAATGCGGCAACAAAGTAATATATTTGTGAAACGTTATTATTTAAAAAAGATATGAATGAGTTTTTATTCAGAAATAAAAGATAATAGTAGAGTTTTGATATTTACGTAAAGAAGTAACTTGTGAGTGTATAGATCTATGGTCTATAGTAGTATGGTGTGAGTGTGGTAGTGAGAGTTTAGGAATCCACGCCTGGAGGAGCTGGTAAGGTAAAGGAGCAGCGTCTCTGTCTGTCTGTCTCGATAGCATTAAGTAAAGGCAGCTTATATACTGGACGCATCAGAAAGATGAGGAAAAGGAATAAAAATAGTTGAATTTGGGCAAAGCCTATAATGTATGTAAAAATAGTAACAATGAATTTATAACGAAACACAATGAAAATCATGACAAGCATTACACAGTTTCAGAATTATTAAAAAATCTTTTACAAATAAAACTATCATTTATTGTCTCAGTATCAGTGTCGCAAAACTAACTTTAAGGTATTGTTAATTCAAAGTGAAACAATATTAGACCTCATAACTTTTACACCGTAAATTTTAAGACTACAGAAATATTAGCGTACTTTTATTAAATGAAATAAAGGCTTAACATACTATCCTATATTATGCGTTTATGTTTTGATGAAATAGGCATCGTAATGTTGGGTTATCAACTCTTATTATAAAACTTGCATGCTTATAATGGCCTTGCTGATTGGTGACCAGATGATAGGTGTTTTGTTGGGTTTTTGCGCTTGCGATTTAAAATACAATTTTGTAATAATCCAATGATTAACATTATATAGCTCATATTTATATTATGATTCCCGATTGAGAATTGATGCAAACGACATTGATTCTTCATTTTAAACATGCAAATGCAAAATGTTATAAAAGATGTAAGATTGTATTTAACTGTGTCGTTGTAAATTTTATATATTTAAAATTTTATCGTTTTAGTTTTATTCATCATAATCATTTTAACGCTAATTAAAGAGTTATTACAAAAGCATTGCACTGTCAATAATGATATTCAGTAATAATTGTAAAATCAACTTTGATTTGATAGATAATCATGAAAATTGTAATCGTAACTAAAAAAGTAATATTTAAATTATACATCCAAATCATTTATACACGCGAAAATTATATCAGCAATTTTGTTGTAAATTACGGCAGCAGTTATAGAGATATGTTAATGGGTTATCAATATTCATCCCTATTTATTTAAATGCATATACAAAGCAGCAAAATTAATGGCAATGATCAAATGGTTGATTGATTGTCAGTTGTCGTCCTTGTTTGAATCACATCTGCTGATCTTCTGGGGATATCTATTGCAAGGAAATGAAATTGTAAATTGCAGCTTCTATAAACGTCATCATTTTTTTAAATGTAAAATATTTACCTCGAATGGATCATGTATTGCCAGATTAGTCAAGTTCGGCATTTTAAAAAATCCGTATTTGAAGGTTAAATTAGATATTAAGGATTTGGAGGCACAAAAGTCGGTTTCCTGTTCTAGCGTTTTTAAGCCTGTAGACAAAAACTGGAGAACATTTGTGTATATGGTTGTTTCTTACATTTGGCGATAAATTATTATAAATTATTATATTTAATTGTAAAACTTACTACTTAAATTTCGTATGTATGATGATACATACTATTTTGCAAAGAAATTTGAACATTTGCAAATATTTAGCTCCTTAAAAGAAAACAGATCCATACCTAAGAAAAGCGCTTCAAAGTCATCTTCATCAGATTTTTTGACATTTTCTCCCAATTGAGGTTCCAAATGTAGTTTTTGCAGATTGAAAAATTTGAAACAAACATGTAAGCGAATCTTTGATTGAATAATTCAATTTGACACACAGAGTGGTTATAAATGGCATTGCTTGCCAAAGTTGACAAATTTTCTCTGCGTTTAGATGTAGGGTAAATATGTCCATAGATATTTGAAGGAATTTTAATTGGTCAGTATTTTGTCCAATAATCAAAACTTTGCACTGATAAATCCAATTCCAGCAAGCAAAGACACTTTAAAAAGGCAGATATCTAGTTATGTGTCACCTCCTCTCAAACTTTGGTGGTTGAAATTTAAGTAAAATTTTTCTATTTTTCTGAGGATTGGAACTGTTGCAACCGCCTCTTCTATTTCACAATCGCTGTAGCAATCTCCTGTTAATTTTAATTCTCTAATGGTCGTGCAAACCCCAGAGAGAACTTTAAATAGCATTTCATGTTGCCCGCATGGAAAACGCAAGTCAAGGAAATTCATCTTTGGGAACGAATTTGAGGTAAGAATGTTAAAGACAGTTTTTGCAGAAGAATAATGCAAGGTTAACTCTTGTGTTGAGTTTGGTATGACAATTTGCAGAAGTCGAAAGGGAAGGAAATAAATACAAACTCTCGGATCAAAATATTATAGAATGTAGACGCGTTGAGCCATTCAAAACTAACTGTGTAAATAGACTTACAAGATCTTTGCGCCTAAAAACTTTTTCTCTCCGATAAATGCCTATTTAATATGAAGTTTGATCACTAAATTCACACGTAAAAAATCTTAACGACACCAAGTTTGATAGTTCTGGAAACAACAGATTCGAAAAAGCAGCATCCTTTGGAAAAGTTACACTCAGTCTTATTAGATTCAGTCCAACTATTGCAATAAACCTTTTGATAAAGTTGATTTTTTTTGTCTTACGAAAAACTCGGGCTCAATTTTCAATCCCATGCACGCATTTTCTGTTCCAACAAAATTTTGCATGCATTCCAAATATTCAGGTAGTTTTGGATTTTCCATCTCCAAACGCCCCAAACTGATATAAAATATAGCCTTACGCTCCAATTTAAATAATAAGAATGCTGAATTCCTCCATAATTTAGAGACTAGACGGATAGATTTCAAATCTTCTATCGTCTTTCCATAATGGGTGACAAATCTCAGAATCAATTCAAGTAGCTGTTGATCACATTTTTTAAAACGCTATAATTTTAAAATAATAATGATATTAATTTGAGTATTCCGAAAGTTTATTATTTGCAAATTTTTACCTCGGAAATTTCAAACACTTAATAGGACTTGACATTTTTTAGCTAGGATATAACACACAAAAAAACTAAATCTTGTTACGTATAACAAATCTAAAATAAACCCAAACTGATAATGCTTATTTATAAACCAAAAATTATACTAATCTTTTTCTGTTGAGGTTGAGCTAAATTGACTTTCATTGGGGCAAAAATATTCAACTGACTCCGTCTGGTCTTCAAGTTTACTTTGAGTGCATGTTTGCAGGCTACCTATATATATATTTAGATTATTATTAATAAATTTTGTTTACTATTCTACTAGCAAAAAAAGTTTCTCTGATAGCGCATGATGTTTTCATCAAAATAATTTTGAAGTAGGTAAAGACGCAGTAGATTGGATCTTATTGTTTCAAAAATATTATCTCTCCCAGGCTTATTGACAATTTTTGATGGTCTTTTACATATTGCTGTTAATTTTGATATTTTGAATGCCCATGAGTTTTCTTTACTACAATTAACTGAAAGAAGTTTTCTTATCACACTCAACCATTTTCATACTTGCAACACCAGCATACAGAAGGTATTCATTTTGAAGGAAATGTGAGTAAAATTCAAGGCTGAACGAAATAGATAACGGTGGTGAAGAAATTTATTTTACTGGGTGTGGGTGTGTCTGATTCAATGCCTGCTTTTCATGTATAGTTCGTTATATGATCCCTTCATTCAAATCTATTCAACCATCTTATCCTGTCAGTTCTTAATTTCTCTTTATACTCCATGTGTAAACATGTAATCATGTGGATGCACTGAACATATTCTGTGACCAACAGGAAATGCGTATAAGCAATTTATATTGTTGAAAGTAATGTTTCTCGTGTTACCATTTGTTTTTGACAAAAAAAGGCATCATTTAAAGGCTTTATTTTGAAATTGTTTTAGACATCTTAGACAAAATAATGCTATTTAAAAAAATTAAATTTATTTATATTATATATTAAATATTGATCAATCGACATGCACTTTACAGAAGCAAATATTTTTTTTAAAAACAAGTAAAATTACCATAAATTTTATAAAAAATTATACAAGTTCTCATTATTTCAGCTTCCCCATAGAGTTATTATTTACGAAAATGGCTACTTCCAGAACGTCAATAGCGTGTACATTTTTTCCCCAATGTTCCAATCGTCCGCATGCCTTGCACTGCAGAAAAACTGAGAGTCCCGGAACCAACATTTACTGAAACAATTGCATATGGGTATTGCATCTCTTGCAGTACATTGGTGAACGATCTGAGGAGGAAGGACGACGCGAACGTGAAAGTAATTGATAAGGCGACCTAGGAGGGCCACTTTTTTTCTTTTCCTTATATGCTCTTGGCGGAGCCCTTCTACCTTCCTGTCGTCTTTTAGAGAGCCCACCGTTGTCTGAAACTGGGGCTGCGAGTGTGAACACTTGTAGAGTGAACTTTCCGGCTATTTGCATGTAATGACGGACGAGTGTTCATTCGTCCGTCATTCGCATTTTATATTTTGAATGTTCAGAGAAAATACGACAGATACAGGTTGTGAGCTTTGAACATCAGTTGGTGATGATAAACTTTCCGAAAGAGCCCGGTTCTGGACAAATTGATAGGCTGAAGGCGAGTTGTACAGCAATGATGACCTTTCCATAGACTTCTGACCATTTCCACGATTTAAGTCGGATGAGCATGGGCTGTAACGACCTGAGAAGTAAAAGAAATTCCTCCAATAGGTTGAACATTGCGACTTAAATCGGGTAGACGTGGGCTTAAATTGGTTGAGAAATTCCCTCGTTTTGCTGATTATTGCGAATATTATCGGGTGAACATGGCTGTAATAATTTGAAAAAGTTCCCCCGGCATGGTCAGCATTCTGATTTGTTTCGGGAGAAAGAGCACTGAAACAAATTGAAGAATTTCCTTCAGTATGCTGGACATTGCAACCTTGATCCGGAAAACACGGGCTATAATAACCTGATGACTTTTCTCCATTCGGATCGGCTTGTGTATGTTGTAACTCGTTTTTAGCGTTTACGAGGTTTTTGAATTGACCGTCGCGGTCAATATAAGAACTTTTTCATCCTAATATGTCACGGAGAAAAGTAGTAGTCTCTCCATTTCAGCTAGTGCTTTCCAATTAAATAAATCAGAAAGTTTGGAAATAAGATTTATATGAATGTTTAAATTTCAACAATAGCAACTACATGCAACGACAACAGCAAGGATGAAACTGGAGAATTGGGTCAGGGTTTTCTGGGATAAAAAGCATGGTATATCTTGCTGTGATCTATGGGACAAGCGAACGGACAAACTAAGCTCTTTTGACGAGATATGCACTATATTATGCCTTATGCCTTATTCCCTACAACATCCACGCAGTTAGCACAGCAGAAGGTTTTGTCCTCAATAGGGTCTTGTCGTATTGTAAGATACCTCTTTACATCAATATCCGAATGGAGCATTAGGCATGAGTCGACGTATTCTCCCTATAAGAATTCTTTCTTCTTTGTGTATAAGAAAAGATGAACTAAATGTATCAGATTACATATATGAGCACTCCTTTTTGATATCTTTTTTACTTCATGTTTGTGCTTTTACAAAAAACCCATGTTCATCCCAACCCAAGTCCGTATCAAACTGGTTTAATTAATTCTCAATCCCATAACCAATAGTTATAAACCAAAATGGATGCACGCATAATTTTGAATTACTATGATATAATAAATAAATAGCAAAAATACTATTTTTAATATGTGAAAGTAAACAAAGAGTTAAAATGTAGTCAGCGGAGTTAAAGGATTTTCATTTTAACATTTAGACCTGATATATTTTGCTGTATTCTTACTATTTCTGATGGGATTTTGACAATGACTTCTGTTTTATATTTGCAGTACAAAGTCACTTAGGTCTTTTAAACATGGACAATAGGTTTTACAGCTTTACCTGGAGCAACGGGAACACTACCCTAATTTATGCCAAAAAAATGAAAGCTTATAGTCATTCGTCTGGAGCTGTTCCAGTAGTCGAGCCATGATGAACTTTCCACATTAAACTGCTGCTATTCCCCTCAAATCAAAGTCCCGATTTGTGATTCACCGCAATGATTTGTTCGCGTTTCATAACCATTTTGGCATATAATAACGCATGTATGCATGTTAAAAGTAAAAAAATTAGAAAAGGGCTGTTAACACTTGACTCTGAGTTGTTCATACTATTTTGAGTCTTTCGTCCTTGTGCGAATATACACGTGAAAATAATTGATAAATGTTCTAGGATGAAATGGAGCGTGATCATGTGCATTTGAGTATAATGTTGGAATAATTATTATGCGAACCGTTTTGTAAAAATCGTGATGGAAAATTTGATGCAAATTAAACGTCCCCTTCAACAAGGCATTACAAAATCAAATTTATTGATTGTCAAATGGTAAATAAATATACTCTTTTTCATTTTACACTAGATCTTAGCATGCTTACCTGTATATTGACATCTATACTTACCTGTATATGAATATATTTGGGTGCCCCTATGCATGCAATAGTGTATAAAAAATTTTATCTTTAAATTAAAACTTCTTCTGAAGTTGTTTTAAAGCGTCATTCTTGACAAATTCATTGTGAAATGTCTGCTTATTTGCCTGATGCTTACCCATTGATATGGATTTTCCTTTTTCTGAGCCTATTGTAAAAATCGAAAAAACTTGAGATCACAAAGACATCTTTCTCTAGTTTTAAGCCTTTCACTGAAAACGAGATATAAAGACATGATGTCCTGCTTATTTTGTCTTTGATATTCCTATTTTCACGGAATCAAAAAGATGTTTTTGCCGCTCCCTTAAAATTTAAATAATATGTTTTGACAAGATTTCTTTATGCTTTCCACTTTCCAGTAATTCCGTTTTTTCTCCATTTATAAGTGTATTACGGTTTCCGCGGAATACTTTTTGTGTTCACGATTAGGCAATTTTCGTCGTGGGAGACCTAGTTCTATCTAAGGTTTGGCATAAATACGTTCAAGAGCATGCCTTTGGCATCAGCGCTTCTCCTGCTACAGACAAGGAGTTTCAGCTTAAGATAAGCCTGTGTACTAAAGGGTGAAGCATTAAGGAGCATACACCAGTAAATAATAGTATCAAAATCTGGTTTGCGTTGAAGTAATAAATAAAGAAACTTTTGATAAGACTTCCTGCTGTGTAAAATAAAGTCATGTTGTAACAAAATGTATGCTTTAAGCACATTAATAATTAAATATGCATATTTTGTTTCGTAACTATCCAATAAGCTCTTACCTGTTTAGTCAGTAAAAAGCAAGTTACATAATTCAAAGTCGGATAGATATAAATGTGGCTTAAAAATACGAAACTATATAAGATACTGTAATTTATATAACATACTTTTTATTGCACAATGTCTTTTGCAATATTTATCTGCTATACTGTCCCATATAAACTTTTAATTACGAATTAAAACAAATTTTATTTTTTTAAATTATATAAATTTGATTCCCTTACTATTTTTTAATAAACCCATTTTGCTTTAGCACTTTTTCAGTATAGTACATGCATACATATATATTTCGTATTTTTGTGTAATAATTACAATGGCATCACCCTTAACAGTTAAAGTATTTGGTCTAACAAAAACAATTAAATCTCGTATATTACACCACAACACTATAATTGTATGGCACCCCAAAAAGTCGAATTTACGTACAAACCAAGGCTATAGGCATTAAAACATGGTCCATTCCAATAATAATGTCGGTTTTAAACATCATATTGGCTACAATATTTGCTTTCTTAATGTTAATTGGAACATTGAATTCAAAAGACATGTTAGGAAATCATGTCGATCAGCTGTGTTTAACATTGTACGCGCACAAGTTTGCGTAATGGCTTTGTTTCTTGAATACACGTTCTTTCATCACGGAAAAGAATTGTGTTTTTATGCCAACTCATTACTTAAATTTTCTAGTTGATACCAAACTTCAATTTTACCAACAAACAATAAAAAATGGTATGAAGATATAATGGGTGTCATGTGTTTGGTTCTTGTAATGGCACTTCTTTGGTTCTTCTTGAGTGATTCGGTCAGTAGAAGATTAATTAACTGTTTACATTGTACCAAAATTGCCTGTGGAGGTGTTGGTGGTCTAAATAGAGATAGAACTACTACATATGTACATTCCATTATTGAAAATTCGGTTACATCTTTGTTGTTGTTTAAAAAAGTTTTGAATACGACATCAATGTTAATGTCTTCAGTTATTTCAAGTTAAATTTATAAATGCATAAACGTAAAATGCATTAAACGCAGAAATGTATGCAATGTTTCATAATTTTAGTTCTTTTTATTAGCACTATGCAATTTGTTCGCAAAAGCTTTATTTAGACAGAAGTTATAATTTGATTCCGGAATTCATCCATGGTACGTCAAAATCTGTGCTCAAAAATCATCAAAAACATTTCAACAGATCGTAAACGTACGGACGTTTTGGCTCCACGCCGATTCACCTACGTATTTTTTTGCTTAAAACTCACTAGTTCTCTAAATAAACGAAACAAGTTTTTTTTAAATATTTAAGTGAAATGAGGCTAAAAATATATTAGAAGATAAGACAACTTGAAATCTTTGTTTAACCTAGCTAAACATGTATTCGAATACTTGTTTTATTGCATCAAACGTTTCAGATATTTTGTATTAAATTGCGAAGTACGTAGAATAGACATTTAGACGTTTTCAGTTTTTTAACTTGCAAAACATACTGCCAAATTATGTATATCGTATATGTAGTTTATGATCCATATCATGCAAAATCAATGCACGTGGCTTACGAGCATTACCCGTACTCCAAACATGTATTGTAAGTAAGGAACCCTTTGCATAATTTAAAGCTGGTTGAGCAATGATATGCTATAAAACCCAAAAGAATTTTATTTTAAAAACATTATTTTAGTATATGACGATATCCGACTTTTTTGCTGGAATATTCAACTGATATACTCGCTCATGTAAATTTCTAATATTGAATTCAGTTATGTGAAAACTCAACTATAATAAGTTTTTAAACATGCTATAAAGATTTTATATTCCGATTTAAATTTTATTTTAACGAATTTAGTTTTAAAGCATGCGTCTCAGTATTTATACTATATCACAATTTGTTAAATTAAAATGGCATCTACTTTAACAGTTAAAGCTTTTGATCTCGCAAATTCTATTCACACTCGTATTTTACATCACAGCACAATAATTCTTTGGATTCATAAGAAAGGTGAATTTAAGTATGAGACAAGACTATTGGCAATCATAAATTGGTCGTTTCCAATAATTATGTCAATTCTTAACATAACATCAGCCATAACATTTGCTTTCTTGATTTTAATCGGAGCATTTAATTCAAAAGACATCTTAACACATAACATCGACCAGGTTTGTTTCACATCTTACGCCACTTTAGTTTGCGTGATGGCGCTATTCCTAGAATACACCTTCTTTCATCACGGAAAAGAGCTGTGTTTCTATGCCAACTCATTATTAAAATTTTCTGATTGTTACCAAATTTCAATTTTGCCAACAACAATCGTAAAATGGTATCAAGACATTATGGGTGTCATGTGTTTGGTTCTTGTGATGGCTTTATCCTCAGCTGGACCTTTACTTGGATTAATTGTTGGTTCGTGTTTAGTAAAAGCTTCTATGGTGGCGGTGGCGTTTGACTTTATTGTGCCAATTGAAACATCAAGTTGGTTCACCATAATTTGGACTAGAGCAATTTCAACCATACTTCACATTCCCGTTTTGATTCATTTGTCAACTGCGATAGAATGGGGCTGCGTTCTTTTAATTGTTATTGCTATGACACACTGTAATAATCTTCAAAGAATTAGGAAACTCATTGTTAAAAATAGAAGTGATCTTGCGTTTTGGGCGTATCGACGATTGTTGGTTTTGCATTTATTTTTTCGCAATCCGGGTTCTCCGTTAGTGGCAACCTTCATGGGGGCGGGTTTTTATATTATGCTATTTTCTGTGAGTTTGAGCATTTATGGGTATGGACTTTTATCATTTTGGGTTTACCCTGTGGTCCCAATGGTTATTGGAGTTTGCATAATTTTGTTGTTAGTTGCGTTACCTTTGGCTGTACAAGCAAGTGATATTAGTTTTGAGTTGATTAGTGAGTTGGAAAGGAATGTGCTGAAATTGAGAGGAAGTAAGGCGGTTAATAAAAGATTGATTAACTGTTTGCATCGGACCGAGTTTACTTGTGGAAGTATTGGGGGTCTTAATAGAGATAGAGCTACTACATATGTGCATTCGATTATTGAGAATTCGGTGACTTCCTTGTTGCTGTTTAAGAAAGTTTTAAATATGACATCAAAATTGACGTCTTCATTGTAACAATGTCACTTAATGAAGGATGATCTTGCGACGAGGTACACAAATGTGCAGATTATTAATATTCAATTAGGTTTTGATGCAAAACTAAACAAATATTTAATTTTTTAACTAGAGTGTATAAATCTCAACGTAGTCTAACCGTTTTATTGTTAATTAAATGGAATTTTTTTGGTTGTCAGAAGTTTGCACAAAAGCGTCTTTACGTTTGTGTGTTTTTACGTACGTCTAGCGCTCGTTTAAGTACACTTTTTAAAAAAGCTTGGTTATTTATTTTAAAGCAACTTTAAAGTAAGGGGCTTGGTAAATGCAAAACAGCTCAAAAAATTTAATATACTTTTTGTACATTTTAGGTGTGAAAGGAAATGGATTTTTAAAATATTTGTCAAATCTTTTTGACTAATAAAAACTTAAAAACCCAACTGACATGTTAATGTGTTTATTCTTAAACATACCAAAAATATCACTTGTTTTTATTGAATATTCTAAATTTTAAGACAATTGTATAAAAACAACCATATAAATTGGGGAAATATACAGAAACCATTAATTTCAAACCGACACTAGCTAGATTAATGTGTCCTTATTTTAAAGTCATGTAAATCATTTCTCTTAAAAGTACAGAAATTGTTACAAAGATACATCTATTCATTGTAATTATGCTTCTAGATTATTTGTCAGTCTGTGTGTATGACCATTTGAACTCTATCTTTACACTTGTTTGACTAAATCTGTTCAAAATTACAAATTAAACAGATTTGGTCAGGAGCTCTATTGCTTTTGATTTTCAGCATCAGAGATCAAACCACTAGGATGTAGAAAGTTGAAATCAGCTACATGTTGGGTAATAGGCAGAACAAAATGTGCTCCGAATTTGGATGGAAGGATCAATATGGATTTACTTTTGTAAAGCAATCCTATGTGCAATCATTTTCTGAGGATCACCAAAGGCCAAAAAATTTAAAAAATCAGCAAATATTAAATATTTCATTACAGGAGTCAGTACTAGCAAGCTTTGGTAAAAAATCAAGGATCAAATGGAACCCCGGAGTTAAGTTACTATTGGTAACAAATCATCAAAACAATTTGAACATAAGGGTTACATGCAGTCTCTTTGATTATTATCCACAGAACAAACCGTATATTAACTGGGCGTCTAGGCTTTACCAACTAATCCACGTTTCATCGTTATTTCTAACTTAGACTTGTTTTTAAGAAAACGCAGCAAGTTTTCTTTCCATAAGTAAGCATACTATTATTACAATTATTAATTAAAGCTAAAAATAGAATAGACAATAACACAAATCGAGATCTTTAGATCATTTGTTTAGAATTGTTGTGACTGTTTGTATGGAATGAAGAAAAACATCGACATATAGATATTGTTTTTTAATTTTAATCTTCGAAGACATACTGTGCACAATTGCCTTTGAGCGAAGCACTTAAATTTTGCAACCATATCTTGAATAATTTATGCACATGACTTATAAGACTAAGCACTTGCCGTCATTTCACATGTTTTGCACGTGAGGAGCATTTTGTATATATTGGAGCCGCCTGAGCTCCGATATGCCATGAAAAGCAAAAATAATTTAAACTAAAAACTTTCTTTTAGTACATGAGCATATCCGACTTCAGAAAGTGATGTACTGCCTCATGTAAACATCTTACGTAAACTGATAATATGCGATTTCAACTAAAACCTTTTTATATACAGTCAAAGCTCTATATAACAGATATGCATAAACGGACAAATACCTATAATAGACACATTTTTGATGACCCTAGCTAGCATTTTCGCGCTAAATAACGGATATGTACACCAAACCAAGCAAGTGACCGAGTATTTCCCGGGATCTCTGCTATATACGTTTAAAAACCAAACCAACACCATGCACACACAGAGGTCTATATTTACCGCAAAAGTTATAGTTTTTGCATACGACTAATAAGCAGTTGCCATGTCTTGATATGAGTTTAAAATAAATAACATTTTGTATTATTTAAAGCCGTGAGTATACTTATATGATGCAAACATAGAAACCATTTTAATTTAAAAGCTTAACCTTAGTACATGAACACATCTGGTTTTAAACATTTTATTTATTTTTTCTCTCAACATTCATTTAACAATACTGTCTAATGTTAATTTCTAATATTGGAATAAATTATATATAAACTCAACTATATATATATGTTTCAATATCGTACATAACTTCTTTTTTTTTGATTTTCATAAACGTTGAAGCAATTCAGTCTGGAAGCATACTTCTAAATATTTGTAGCCCATAACAGTTTTCACCCTTAAAATGGCATCTTCTTTGACAATTAAAGCCTTCGATCTCACAAAAACTATTCACGTTTGTATTTTACTTAGCAACACACTAGTTCTATGGAATTCTAAAAACGGCGAATTTACCTAAATTACAAGACCATCAACCATAATAAAGTGGTCGTTCCCAATAATATTATCATTTTTAAACCTGTTATGTGCCCTATTATTTGCTTTCTTAATGGTTATTGGAAAAATAAACTCAAAAGACATTTTATCACATCACTTTGACCCATGGGCTATCCTACTATGGAGAAAGGTGGAGAGCATTCTCCCGGCCCTCCCATGGGACCGGCCCCGTGTTGGCAAGTTTCTACTGAAACATTTTGCTGCTTCTTGTTTTTCACCAAATGTTACAAAACTTTGCTTCGTATATTTATAAAAAACCATCATATGGTGAAAAATTGCTCTCTGTCTTGAACAATTTTTATACACGAATGGATGCACCGTAATCAGATTTAACATATTATTGATATTTTCACTGATTTAGTTTTGAGATACTGTGAAGTAAAGGATCATCTTTATTGTCGTACTGGGTTTGAACTACTAAAACGTTTTTTTTAGACTTATTGTCAAACTGCCTTTTCCCCTACGGTATATGTCTCAATTAAAATTTGCTACTTACTTGATTGGTAGAATGTTTATTGAAAGCAATTCTAGCAAAATATTTTAAAATTAAATGCATGGATACGTGGAGAATG
This sequence comes from Entomobrya corticalis, assembly GCA_034694325.1. Taxonomy (NCBI): domain Eukaryota; kingdom Metazoa; phylum Arthropoda; class Collembola; order Entomobryomorpha; family Entomobryidae; genus Entomobrya; species Entomobrya corticalis. The sequence goes on along the minus strand of JAQFYG010000499.1, from coordinate 14,098 downwards.
ACTCAATTGCTTAAAGAAACAATAATCAGCATTAAAATAGTACCGTCTGCTGAGTGTATGTCAGAACGCAGCGGTACTGGATTCGTATTTTTAACTTGAAGATGGCAAAAAATTTGTTGCGACAAAAATAAAGACATAATTTTTAACATGATATAAAACCAACCAATAAACAGGTGATCGGAAACAGTCCTTCACCTCGTCTATTATGTCACTACCACTCCAACTTGTAAATAAATGCTTCTGTATCACTTTGATTTGATCACAGTCCCTTTTATCTAACCACACAAAGACACAACAACGAGAGGGTAAATGGAAATTAGACCATATTGCTGCTGAATACTCTACTAATTTTGCGGCAAACTTAAAAGCATAATAATTTTACCCAAATACTTACAACAAATCCGAAAGGATTTCAAAAAATTTCGTTAAAAAAATGAATGTTTAAATTTCTTTTAACGACCCCCTTTATTTGATATTTGATAATTCCTGATCAGCTAAATCGGTTTTGGGCCTAATCGCTAATCGACATTTATTCGGGTTTAAAATTGGTATTCACACGTTTAAACACGATTAGTTTAAAACGGTTTTGCCATTAAACCGGTTTAGCGAGTTCATTTTTCCCAACAAAAAGTGCGGGGTAAGATGAAGCAACGTCGCGCATGCTGTATGCATAGTATATGTAAATGCCATCTGTTTATGTTTATACACTGTGCCTGAAGAATACTTCTAAAGAAGGCATGATTGTGTTTTTTGAGCTGCATGGCTTTGTCTGGATATCACACAAAATACAACCAATGTTTTTCTTCAGTTAAATACTGTGAATAAAAAAGTCTATGTATTTAAAATCATAAAATCTACATACGAACTTGATTTTTGTACCGCTCTTAATTGAAAAGCATTGACATAAACAAACATATTATTGCCAACCAATTCAACCTATATATAGGTTTACATAATGATGAGTGTAAAGTGTAAAATCAATTAAAAAGGCAAAACTAATGTAGTTCTAATTCGTGTTCTGTTTTAAACCAAATTATTTACAATATTTTTGTAAAAAACGTAAAAGAAGCCTTTCCATACTAAAAGTAATTCATTTAAAGAAGCATGCAAATTATGGTTTTTTCTACGAAAATTAAGTAATTAATATATAATTACATATGACAAGCAAGTTTCGCCCAGAGATAATCCAATGGATTTCTGCTTGAATAATATATAGCATTTCATATGCTGCTGCATTGCATGCATAATGGACTCCCCTCCCATTTACTCTCTAGAGTAAAAGTTATGACAAAGTGATTATTGATCGATGTTGTCCTACTAATTTCCATTTAAATTATATGCAGCATGCTCTGTATGTAACATTTTTATAATGGTGACCTTTAAACTAATGCTCCATGACCCCGTGGGTCCAATGATTCAATGTAAAATCGATAAATGTTCTACCTATGTTAATTGAAACTAATTTGCCAAATTTGACCGAAATCTGATGAAGCATTATTGAAATATCACGTAGTTAATTATAGAGATTGTACATTTTGAGCGCTTAATCTTGGTAAGGAGCAGTTTTAGTTTTTCCGATAAGTGATCGAGCCATTCCATTACTATGAATACGGATTTAAGCCGTTATCATAACACTCCGATTAAATATCTACTAAACCGGATTAAGAAAACAGTCAAACCGGTTTAAGTTTTATGAATACCGATTAGGCATAATCACGATTAGTTGATCGGGTTTGGGAGTTAATCCCGATTAGGGAATGCTATGAATGCCTCGCCGAGATCCTCTCCATACTGACCTGGGTAACCAAACCACCGAAAAATATTTTACGGATACAGATTGTACATATTGTATAGAGGAAGGTTCCTCTTTGAAGCATGAGTTTCATCATATTTTATTTCGTGGAATTAAAGGTTTTGGGCGTTATTAAATTAGGTGATAGTTTTAAAAATTAAAGCAGAATAGTTGAGATCAAAATCTAAATGCCTGAAAAATAATGCTTTTTTCTCTCAAATTATATATAATTTCTGTTTATATTTACTGTTATCTCTTGTAGAATAGAAATTAATAGAATCGTAATTGATACTGAAATTATCAATAAAACAATTAAGTGGATTCCCATTGTATTTGGGATTTGCACCTCATTGTTTTGCAGAAACTGTCATTATTTCCTGTTTTGTGTCTTTAAAAAAGTTATTGAAAAAAACGATTATGTGCTATATTAAAATGCCTCCATAATAAGATTTAAGCATGGTGGATCACCAAAGATGCAAGACAGAATGCGTGGTGTGTTCTTCTGTACTAATAAGAACAAATGAGCTAGGTAAATTAGGGTGTGTGATACTACATTTATTGAATCGTATGAATTATGAATATATAAATTTAAGCTAAAAAATTGTGTAAAATGTCAAAAAAACGGGTATATTGAATCATAGACTCTAATTGCTTTCAAAACAATAAAAGTTGATTTTTGTGATAAACGGGTTTTGTAAAACTTGACGCCGAAAATTTATTTCTTGAAGTTTTCTGCCCTCAGTCCATGGCAGATGGAAGAAGATAATTGTTGGGGAAGTGTTACGAAATATAAATAAAGCACCAGCGCGACCTATTCCAGTCGCATAAGCTACATTCCACTTGATGATAAACATGAACATGAATAAGTTCATAATTGTGAGGAGATAATTGAAATCATTTGTTTCAAAGCAATTAGACGTTTCAATTTAGCTTAAAACGTTACTGTGCACTTAAAGTTTATATTAATAAAACCGGCCCTATTTTGAACAAAATTCTCCAGCCCTAAATCTTCTAGGATAGCGTCAAAGTTTGACCAGCTTTGTTTTACATCTTATGCAACACTAGTTTGCACAGCGGCCATTTTTCTAGAACTAAATTTCTTTCAAAACGGAAAGGAGCTGTTTTTCTTTACAGTAATAACTCATTATTAAAGTTTTCAAATTGCTACAGGATTTCATTTTCACAAAAAAACAGATGCAAAGTGTTATCCCAATATAAAAGGTATTTGTTAATAACTTGCAGTTAAGATGAATACCATGTACCTAAAATTATTGTCAGAATTTTATGAGAAGTGCCTTTGTATTTTTTATTTACTTAAGCAAAAGCATTGTATTATGTAAATGCATTTTAAGACAGATTTTACTCCAAGTTGTTGGTCGTTGTAGGTCTGTATTGTGATGAATGGGAAATATTCCCTGTTTGACTAATTTATTTATTTGTATCCCTTACGGATTATTGTAATAAGCTTAAAATGGTAATGAACGGTCAAGTTGAATGACGTTTGTCCTAAATTGTTATTAGCTCGAGCCTTCGGGTTCTTTGTCCTTTTCTATTTTTACGTGGTTTATGACTTATTGTATCTTTCTACATTATAAGTATGAATTTGTCTCACTGTTACTTTAACGTTGTAAGTATGCATCTCGCCAGAGTATAAAAGGGCGAGAGCACTTCTACATATTATCTCCAGTATTATCTTTGATGTCTGCCACGCATTCTGGTGGTTTGACTAGCGGTTTTCATTGTTCCCCTAAAGTTTTCATTTTCAAAATAAAATAACCATATTGACAATTTAAACCTACACCTGGAGATCAAGCAAAAAGTTATTGAAAGCATTTCAACAAGCCATTTTCATTTCCATTCTCGTGGTAATCCTCCTAAAAAGCTACATCACTTTGGTAGCTAGCATTACGCGTCTTTATAGCCATTTCACATGTAAGCCTCCCAAAAAGCTGCGTTCTTTGGCAGCAAGCATTACGTTTCCTCATAAGTTCTCACTTCGCCCCATTCCTACACCGGCAAAGCAAGCCTTCTTCATCTCATCATCAACAAACCGAAAATCCCAAAAACTGACAATTGTGCCAAAATAACAGTATTATTTGTGTAACATTTGTGATTGTTATATCCTTTGTTGGACCTTTGATTGGATTAATTGTTGGCTCATGTTTAGTAAAAGCGTCGATGCTTGCGGTGATCCTTGACTATATTGTGCCAATAGAAACATTAAGTTGGTTCACCATAATTTGGACTCGTTCTATTTCCGTAATACTTCACCTACCAGTATCCGTGCATTTAGCAATCGCAATTGAATGGGGATGTATATTTCTAATTGTTATTACTACTACGCACTGCGGTAATCTTCAAAGAATAAGAAAACTTATTACAAGAAACAAACATGATTTGGCGTTTATGGTGTATCGTCGCTTGCTGGTTTTACATTTATTTTTTCGGAACCCGGGGTCCTCTTTAGTGGCAATATTAATGGGGGCGGGTTTTTATATTTTGCTGTTTTCTGTCTGTTTGAATATTTGTGGTTATGGGCTTTTATCGTTTTGGGTTTATCCAGTTGTTAATTTGATTATTGGGGTCTGTGTTTTGGTTTTGTTGGTTGCATTGCCAATGGCTGTACAGGCAAGTGATATCAGCTTTGATTTGATATGTGAATTGGAAAGAAATTTGCTGAAGTTGAAAGGAAGCAAGGCGGTAAATAAAAGATTAACTAATTGTTTGCATCGGACTGAGTTTACTTGTGGAAATATTGGGGTTCTTAATAGAGATAGAGCCACTGCTTATGTTCATTCGATTATTGAAAACTCTATGACATCTCTGCTGTTGTAAAAGAAAGTCTTGAATATAATATCAAGTCTAATGTCTTGAGTTAGTTGAAATAATTTTATAAATAAATGCATGAATGTTATTTGTTTTAAATATTCATCTGATGTTTTGTATTTTCGTTCTTTACTCACTGCTTAGCGGAATAAACATTATATTTATATTATATTCAAGTACATATTGTATTACCTTTTGCTCATAGATTGAAGACCAGGTTATAATATGATGCTATAACTACCTACCTTACTTAATTGCTACTTTTTCTACTACTAATATTCTACTCTAGAGGTATCATGGCTCTTAAGAATAGGTAAAACAATGTGTTTAGGTCAACGAAGACTATGAAGAAAAATTAGATTGAAATCGTTAAATCTTTGTAAAATGAGAATGCAAAAAACACTTTATAGTATCTGTGATAATTCCTTTGCATCTATTTGGAGCTTATGTAAAATATTTTTTTAAGCATGTCACATATATTTTAGGCACATTAGGACTTACTTGCATTCGTCTTACTCCTTACAAACGGTGAATCTTAATAACTGTTTGCATAACTTAAAGAGGCTTGTGTACTAATATGATATAAAAAAGGTTAGTTTTGACACATGAGTATAATTTCAACATTCAACCGATAAATTACACTTCGTCATATATATCTAAAAATCTATTTATATTATCAGAAAATGCGGCCCAGAGTACTTATAATAAATTGTTTAGATATAATTTTTCGATAATATATTTTAGCTCTGAACTACATTATTTGTACAGCTCACTTGTAACGGTTGTCGTATTAATCTCCGTTAGCGCTATCGTAGCTAAAAGGTCATCCTCTTTAGAAGTTAAAGCTTTGGTTCTAACAAAAACGATCAATTCTCTCATATCACATAATAAACAACACTATAGTTAAATAGTCCCCGTAAAACATGAATTTACTTACAAACCAATGGTATGGGCGTTAATTGCATGGCCTATTCCGATAAAATTATCAGTTCTTAACATAATTCAGTCACTTTGCTTTCACTTTCAGTTCATTTGCTTTCCTTATATCAATCGGAATATTTAGCTCAAACAATATCTTAGCACACGACGTAAACCGGCTTGGTTTCACATGTTACGCTATCTTGACTTGTGTGCTGTCACTGTTTCTAGAATACGGCGTCTTTTATCATCATTATCACTGTGCTTCCATGCTTAATTTTTACTAAAATATTTCAGTTGTTACCCTTTCAATTTTGTCAATAAGTTAACCAAACAATCGAAGTACAAAGAAGCAGCAAAAGTCTTTTCAATTGGTAAAATATGCTTTTGAGTAAAGGTTTTGCTTAAACAATAGCAGCTTTCTACCAAAAATTAATAGAATCTTCTGATCTTTAACCCTTTATTAAATTAATTTTTATTAAGTGTGGCATTCTAAACATTTTTCTTTTTTTCTTTTATTAAGTTTTCTATTTTTGTAGCAGGAAGTGATATTGAGTTTATTAAATAATTTGTCTTTAATGGCAGAACGTTTTACGATGGTGAATCTATTCATCTTAATTGTTTGCTTAATTGGGTTTTCCGCATAACAACTGAGTAAGTTACTTGCTCGCGCATGCGTAAACACGTTTATTGCCTGTTTTGTCAGAGGGCTCTATGTTGAATTACGTTACCAATAACTCATGACCATAGAACTATTGACAAAACCGAAGCCCCATGTAATTAGGGTCAAAAATCGTTATATACACCTATGTATATTTTATTTTGGCACTGAAATTTTACACGCACGGTTTATTGCATCGGCCAATCTCAAACTTTCATATAATTACGGCAAAAAAGAAGGCAACTTTGATGGGTAAAATTTACTTATGATCACAAAATATAAAGCGCTGTAGTAAAGCAACGTTATGTAAATAAGTAGCATATATAATAGAGTTTTTGCAATATACTAGCTCAAGGAATGTCTGGCCAAATTGAAATCTAGTCATTCTCTCTCACCTCATTAAAACCCACAACCATGACAAAAAACAATTGTAAAAATATAAATCTATATAATACACAACAGTCTATATAATAATGATGTGATAAGTTTTGTAAGGATCAACGGTTAATATTGCACTGGTCCAAGGCATACCATCATGAAGCTTTTTGTTAAAAAGGTTTATTCACGTAGTTTCTTTATGTTTTTCAGTGACTTGTTTTATATTAAACGAAAAGCGTATTTTTGAAGTTTTAATATAAGCAACGAGGCTTAAATAAACCCAAAAATAAGACAAATCAATATGTTTTTTAGTCTAGCTAAATACTTATCATACAGTTATTTGTAGCATTATATCAGACATTGCGGACCAAATTTAAAATGGTTTTACTAAATTAGTACTGTTTATTATTGTTGAGACATTTTGCAATGAGTGACAAAAAATAACAAATTATAGCTACAAGCTATAAGCTATCATATTCTTGCTTTTGAAATTGTAAAACTTGTTCGTATGTAGCGCATACGTATTTTATCAGTACAATTATGAATAATTTAGGCAAATGACAAACGACTTACCAGAATTTGACCTTATTTACTATGTTGTGGAAATACGAAACATTAAAATTTTGCAAAAAACTGTGCGTGCACTTACTTACATGCTGTAAAAATCAAAAAAATTTTATTGAAAAGCTTACATTTAGTACATAATATACAAACGTATTATTAACCATTAGAAAAGCTACTTCGTTTTTCCAAATATCAACGCCACGGACTTTATTATGTAAATATCTAGTATGAAAAAATGAAATGGAAATTTTGTTAGCCAACACTTAGATTTTAGTACTTAACCTCATGCTTCTCAGCATTTGCAGCTCATATCAGTTTGTTCAATCAAGATGGAATCTTTTTTAACAATTAAGGCTTTTGATCTGTCAAGTAGGCAGGAGAGTAGCATAGATTTTTTGGGACACGCGTAGACATAAAAAGGCAAATCCCAACTATTTGAGCTCATGCTCATAACACAAAGAAAAAGGAATCTATCATAAGGAATAAATTGACAGCTAGATAGGATATAGGATTGGGAATGGTGACGGTGGTATTGTGTTTTGTGAGTTGGAAGGAAAAGTAGAGTCAAAAACTTTCCTGTGCATTTCTTAAAATAAGCGTTTAATGTTTAATTGTTCATTAAGATAATTATTTAATTATTACCGTAGGGTAACGGTAACTGAAAATACCTGTGCATAATATATTTAATTTTATGCGAACGTAAATAAAGTGCTACATAATTGTTACGTATATTTTCCCTGTGCGCTACCTGATTATTTTGCCCTGTCATTGTCATCCGGACTGAAGACGGATAGGTTCTCGTCCAACTTTGAGTTCGTCCCCAAAGTCGGCTCCAATGCGGATTTGGATGTCTTCAGAGACACTGTAGACGTCGATCAAGCGGATACCCATCCTCCCACATTCCTCCAGATAATCACTTTGGGACTGATTCCAAATTTTTTAGATATTTTGGAGATTTCAAAAATATCTAACAAGAACTCCTGTTGCTCGTGTAGACCAGAAATACGCATCTTGTAAATCTTTGGTGTTTTTCCGAAGTTTGGGGTAGAGATAGCGTCCTTGCTAAAGCTCTTTCTATGAAAGAAGACTGGGACAAGGAGTGGTATGCCGCACGGGCTTTGAAAGCACCCTTTGGTAAATGAATCCAAATGGTGAGAGTTTGGAGAAGAACTTCCGTTCTTGAAACAACATTCGCCATGAAGACATGCGCAGGAACATCTGGCTGTTTCTTGTTGATTGGGACTTGATGTTGCTCAACTGGGGAAGGCTTATCAATGTTTGGATCTTCTTGCTGGTTAGGTCTGGAATAGCTGGTGCATAGTAAGACATGATGCTCGCGGTGGCAATTAACTAAAATATTCGCAGACTTATGACTGGGCCTCGCGCCCACCATTGTGAAAGCGGTAACATACGTTTTTAAAGTCAACGGCGTTGGGATGCCAGGATCACCACAATTTTACGGCCAGGTCAAAGTTTTCAGTGCTGTTTCTCGAACGCTATCGATTTTAAAAATTCCAGTTACGTTTCTTTCGCAAAATAGCGCATTAATTACAAAATACGGATTTAATGGGTGTGATGTGGGCTTGGATGAAAAATGGCAAGACATGCATTGCGGAGAAACTTCAAGAATATGATAGTTTTTCCTCGTAATTATTGTCACAAAAACTAGCACAAGTTACAAAAGTTGTATTTTGTCCAGAAGGACATGAACAGAAAAATGGGTAAAGAGTTTTGCTTTTAGTTACTAGCTTCTATGATTACGACGACGGTTCGTACGGCAGTAACAATTCTCTCTTTCGGAGCATAGATTTTATCAGAAATGTTTTAGCAGTTGTGAGCTGCAGAGCACGCTCAAAAATTACAGAAAAATCATTCCCTCTTGTATCAAACCCAGTGTTTTCTGTATTCTGCAGAGAGTGAATATTTCTAAAGAATAAGAGGGGTTTGAGAGTAACTTAAGAGTGAACATCGCCAATAGGCTTCAATTGACAATTTACGTAAGTGATAAGCGTTTGCAGAGTTCAAGCTTGGTAACAAGCACGGGGAGACTGAACAATTTAAATGGATTCTAGATGAATCCGAACATATTTAATCCCTACATGATTATGTATCACAATTAAAATGCTTTAGTTAATTAATTGCCTTTCTTTCAGCCGCACCTTGGACATGCCATCAGAACGTATTAAGCTTTTCCCTTAATGAGCTTCTAGTAAATTGATGACCTTAATTTGTGCGATTCCAGGTTCGTGATGTATTCCCACAATAGGTTATTTCAGTTTGGCATGTCAACTGGGAAAGAGGGTATTATGCCTTATCTGCACCTAACTGCAACAGAAATGTAAAATATAATGCCTTAAATGCGTTACGACACAAACTAAATTCTTACATTCATGATGGTTGGTACAACAATTATAACGGCAACAACGGCACTACGTTGAGTCGGGGTTTTGGATAACGCTTACACAAATAAGGTCACGGTCACTTATTTACTGCACTTTGAGAATTATTGTGATGACAATGACAGGGCAAAATAATTAGGTAGCGCACAGGGAAGATATACGTAACAATTATGTAGCACTTTATTTACGTTCGCATAAAATTATATATATTATGCACAGGTATTTTCAGTTACCGTTACCCTACGGTAATAATTAAATAATTATCTTAATGAACAATTAAACATTAAACGCTTATTTTAAGAAATGCACAGGAAAGTTTTTGACTCTACTTTTCCTTCCAACTCACAAAACACAATACCACCGTCACCATTCCCAATCCTATATCCTATCTAGCTGTCAATTTATTCCTTATGATAGATTCCTTTTTCTTTGTGTTATGAGCATGAGCTCAAATAGTTGGGATTTGCCTTTTTATGTCTACGCGTGTCCCAAAAAATCTATGCTACTCTCCTGCCTATTTGACAGATCTCACAAGGACCATCCGCGCTCGCATTTTACATCACAACACAATAATTATATAGCATCCGAAAAAAACGAATTTAGATACGAAACAAGACTACTGGCAATATTTAATTGGTCGTTTCCAAAACTATTGTCATTGTTACACCTAATAAGTGCCTTAATATTCGGTTTCTTAATGATGATGGGAACAATAAATTCAAAAGACATCTTAGCACACCACGACGACTAGCTATGTCTCACATCTTTTGGTGCATTATTAAGCATAACCGCTATGTCTCTAGAATTCAATTTCTTTTGTCATGGGAAGGAATTGTGTTTTTACACCAACTCCATACTAAAACTTTTGCTAAAACATGACTTTTCCAACTGCTACGCAAGATCAATTTTACCAGCAAATAATGTCAAATGGTATCAGGATATAAAACGAATTCTTTCTTTAGCACTTTTGGTTGTTTTATCTTTTATTGGTGCTTTGAGTGGACTAATTGTTGGTTCTTGTTTAGTAAAAGCTTGTATGGTTACAGTGGCCTTTGATGTTTTTGTGCCATTAAAAACGTCAAGTTGATTAACTATAATTTTGACTCGCTCAATTTCCATTATACTTCACGTCCTAGCATTAGTTCATTTACCAGCGTCGATACAGTGGGGATGCATATTTCTAATTGTAATTACTATGACGCACAGTGGAAATCTTCAAAAAATTAAAAACTTCATAACAAGAAACATATGTGATCTTGCGCTTATCGCCGCCTGTTGGTTTTATGATTATTTTTTCGGAGTCCAGGTTCTCATTTAGTAGGAATAGTTATGGGAGCGGGTTTCTACATAATGTTTTTTCTGTGAGTTTGATTATTTATGGTTATTGTCTTTTGTCGTCTTTTGTTTACCTTTTGTTTCTTTGATTATGGGGGTTCGTATTATGCTTTTGTTGGTTGCATTGCCAATGGCTGTCAAGGCAAGTGATATTAGTTATGCGTTGATATGTGATTTGAATAGACATATGTTGAGGTTGAGGTAGAGTAAGGCGGTTAATAAAAGATTGGTTAATTGCTTGCATCGAACTGAGTTTGCTTGTTTAAGTATTGGGGATCTTAATAGGGATAGAGCTATTACTTATTTGCAATCGATAATTGAAAATTCGGTGACATCCTTGTTATTTTTCAAAAAAGTTTTAAATTTATAATCAAATCGAATATATTAAGTTATTTCAAATAATTACAAGGATACAATTTGGACAATGTTTAATGACTTTCTTCAGAGGCTGCTGTAGTTGCAATCCAACTACTCTTCCCGACTTCCGTTCCATGACACGACGATTAAGACACTTTAGGTACCGCAGTACCAGTGACACTGTACGGAGGACGAAATGGAGATCGGAGAACTTTTCCATTCCCTGCAACACTTTATCCATCGCTTGAACGTGGGCACTGACAACGGTTTTCTTCCCTTCCCTGAGGATCTCTTTATCATCCAGATTGACTGATGACCTCGGCCATTGCTCCACAGGCCTTCGAAGCCAGTCGGGACCCTCCCACCATTGCAACTGCAGGAGCCTTTCTGCACTGCATCCACGAGATGGGAGATCAGCGGGGTTATCTTCACTCCTTACATGCATCCACTGGGAGGGTAATGTGTGCTTTCGGATCTCGTCGACACGAGCCTGCACGAATCTTCCGCAGGGTTTATCATTGACTATCCATGCCAGTGCAGTACTGGAATCAGTCCAGTATCGACACTGAATGCCTGGCATCTGCAGATACTGCTTTACGTTTTCGGCCAGTCTTATTCCAATGAGACTTCCAAGGAGCTCCAGGCTGGGGATGGTCTGCTCCTTCTTTGAGGGGGCCACCCGACTTTTGCTCATGATGAGCTGCACTGCTGTTATTTCGTTCGGAGATACGGAACGGAGAAAAATGCAGCAGAAAAACGCAGTAACAGAAGCATCCGAGAAGATCTGCAGCAATTGTTTTGTGTCACCTGATCTGCACATCCACCTAGGAATCCGCAGTGACACCAGCGTTGGCACCTGTTGCTTCCACTTCTGGAACTGCTCCATGATGTCTTCCGGCAACTGATCATCCCACTTCAGACTTAGCTCAGCATTTCTGGAACAGCAGCTTTGGGATGATGGTGAACGGAGATACAAAACCCATTGGATCAAATACAGAGTTGATGGCAGACAACAATCCACGTTTTGTTCCTGCTTTCTCCAGCTTTGCCAGCGTATTCTCCAGGCACAGCGATGTGGAATCTTCTTTGGTGTTCCATTCCATTCCCAGTGCTAACATTACTTTTTCTTCTGTGGATGGTCCAAACTCCCACCCTCTCAGGTCAAACTTGGCATTGGAGAGGATCTCTTGAGATTGCTGCTGAAACTCTTCTGCATTCTCCATCGACGGATGACTGGACACGCTGTTGTCTACATAGAACGATTGGAGTAGTTTATCGGCAATCTCTGGGTACTGCTTGCTGTTCTTGATAAGGTGTTGTAGTGGCGCCGCACACAGAAATGAACTAGAGGTAACACCGAACAGCACTCGACGATGCTGAAACTCCACTATCTCTTCACCCAACATATCCTTCCACCAACAAAACTTAAGCACTTCCCGATCCTTTGGCGCTACTTGCATCTGAAGAGAAGCTTTCCTGATGTCTGCAACTGCTCCTATACGATGCAAGCGGAAACGGGTCATGATTGCTGGAATCAGCTCCAGTAAATTAGGGCCCTTCTCCAGACAGTCGTTGAGGAAAACACTTCCCTTGGCTTTATTTGAAGTGTCGAAGACTGGGCGGACTGGCGTGGTACTATTTTTCTTCACTACATGCCGGTGTGGCATGTAGTACTGCTGGTTGCTGGAGCTATTCTCTGGAACCTTCTCGATGATCCCTTCCGCCAACCAATCCCCAAAAATCTTGTTGTACTCACCCAAGTACCCGTCTTTCTTCAGCTTACAGGTGAGCCCTCGTAGCCTAGCAACGGCTTGACTCTTGTTACTGACCAGCTCCCGGTGCCCCTCTATCCACGGAAGCCGTACTTGGTACCTTCCATCGTCGAGTCTGGACACGGACTGGGTGAAATGTTGTTGAGCTGCCTCGTCCAGATCTGCCTTGGTCTGATTCCTGGTCTCGTCGCTTATCCCAAGCGCTTCCAACAATCATAGCTCCTCTTCAGAGCAATTGCGAATCATCATGGAAGTTACCATGTGACTTCCGGCAAGATCCTCACTTCGCCCGGTTAAAGTGAGGTTGGAATGGGCTTTAGCTGGAGACCTCCCACCTATAACCCATCCAAAGATTGTCTCCTTGGCAATCATGAAAGGATTGATGCGCACGAAGCCACCTGTCCAGATTTTTAGCCGCTACATCCATTCCTATGAGGAAAAGCACTTCCTCATCCGCAAAACCGCCTTGATCAGGGACATGGATTCCTCTCATCCGCAGAGTGTGGATCCATTCTCCTCTTGCTGGCTTCAGGATGCGCTGGGCTATTGTGGGTGTGGAGTTGAAGATGTAAACGCCACTGGCTGCACCAGTCAGGCTCTTCAACTTCATCCTAAACTGACCGTGTGGCTCAGGCTCAGTTACTGCTCCTCCAAAAAGTTGATGGCTTATGACTTGGCTCCCGATCTTCTGACACTTCACCATTGCAGTCACAGCCTCTTGTACGTAAGAGTCGTCGGATCCTTCGTCGATGAAGATACGAGCTGTGCGATCACCCTCCATAGTCTCCACACACACGAGCAAGGAGTACAGATTTGATCTGCTCCTTCTGCCGTTGACGTTGGTGAAGCCACTTATCTGTTGAGGTTTGTTCTCTGATGGCTGACTGGATGCTCCTGTCGCCTGGTGAACAAGGAGCCGCTGTTCATTTGGAGGAGGAAGTTGCCACGTCTGCTGTTGCTGTGGTACTCCGTTGTACAATTCGGACTGGGCAAAGTGACCCTGAGGATATCCCCGTGTTTCCTGGAAAACTTGCCGGATGACTGGCCACCATCATGGACTGGTTGACTCTTCTCTCCTGTTGATCAGCTGCAGCCT
>JAQFYG010000498.1:0-29412 GCA_034694325.1 Entomobrya corticalis | reverse complement strand
ATAACTCTAACTGCAAAACAACTATATATAAATATATTTGACATTTGAGGCATCAAATTTATATGTGACAATTACTTAAGTTTCAACCTATTTTACTTCAAAAGAACGTAAAATTAAATATACTCACTCATCATTTTGCTCCAAATTCTTCAAAACGTTTCACCTTCAATAATTGCGTTCTTTACTATTGTCTTTTTTTAAATCATGTAAATACTGCATATTTGACGTTGCTGCTATATTTGTGGAAAAATTTAGAGAATCTTTTGACATATCACATCACGCTCCACTTAAATTAATTTAAAATACGTGATATTATCGGTAGCAATTTCTTAAAATTTTACACAGCGTCAGCGTACCATACTTTTGTTGACACAAATAAAACTGTATTTAAAATGGGGCATCCTGATACACAATGTCAGATTTTATAATTTATCAAAAACACATTTTTTCACTGCACATAAACTGCATCCCTCTACATTCTACATCAACATGTTTTGTACTACTTTTTTTTCTGACAGACAACTCAATTCCCACTCCCAGAAGCACACAGTCAAGTCAACTCAAGTAACAACAGGAGATAATCCTTTTGTTTTATTCCAAATTCCAAACATAAACAGTGACAACGACCAGTGTCACAAACACTGCCACTGCTTCTCGTAAGCAGGAAACAACAGAAACACTTGTTTTCTCATAAAGCAAAATCACCTTTTCTTCAAACGTCGCTTGCGCTTCTATCTCGGTTTTCTAGTATTCGTTTTTATTTGTCCTTTTGTCTTTTCTTCTATTTTCTTGTCGATGGACGCGTTTCGACGATAAGAAAATGATGACTACCACACAAAAAGTCTCTTTTCTTCAACTTGTCGCTTTTTTCTTCTTTATTCTCAAATGTTGCTTCTGATGATGATGTTGCTTTGTTTTTGTTTTCCCGTTGTCGTCTTTCTTGTTTCATGTTATGTTTCTACTAAAGAAAATCACATTTTCAGAGTGCTCACAAGAGGCTCATTCCATTCACACGAAATGAATGTTCCTCTATTTTCCCATGAACGAACATGAAGCTTACTCCACTCCATATATTTTTTATTCTTTGCGGTAGTTGTAGTAGTGAACGTCAAGACATTTTTTTCTCCTTTTCTAATAATGCTACTTTCTTCTTCTTTAGAGAAACTGTTACTACCACAGTGTCATATCTTACGATTATATAAATATTACACATAAAAAGAGAGGCAGAAGCACGTTGTAGCTTTAGTTTACGTCGTGATACAGTTTTTTTCTGTTGATGATGATGACTATATGGTCGTTTTAGTTTATATGTATCTCTGCTCTAGTCTTGTTTTTACTGTAAAAAACGGCAAGGAAGATGAGGAACAAGCTTGTTGAGTAGCTTGTGTTTGTATCTTTATTACTTCTTTTTCTCCTTTTTACACACGTTTTTCTCCTCTCCTCTCTCTCTATGCACTCAACTTAAAAGCAGCAAAGCTTTTTCATCTTTTCCTATTATTTCTTCTTCTTCCTTCGTTTTCCCTGCCTCTCTGATCTTCTATTTAAAAAAATAAAGCAAAGAGCAAAAGTACCATAGTTAAAGTGAATAGGTTTTTCTCTCTGGTTTGGTTATTATGGGTTTTTTCCTGGTGCTGATGATGATGTGTGTGGTGTTGTGTGAAGAAAAATAAAGAGTTGTCGTAATAAAAATTCTCAAAAGAAGAAGAGCCTCCTCAGTGCTCACAGCTCGCACTCTTTTTTCTCTCTACTTTCATGTAAATCTTCTCTCTCTATGAAAATAAGTAGTAGTTGTTCTAAATGGCAATATAAAAATGTTGTTGTTTCTTCAGCAGAAGAGTCTATAATTTTCTCTTTTTTGTGTTAAAGGGATATAATATAATATATAATATCACACCAGAAAGAACCACCGGATAAAAAAAAACAAATGAGACACGATCAGAGCTTCTAACTTCCTTTTCTTCTACGAAAACAACATAAAGTTACTGTAAAAGAAAAAGAGAAGTGAGGAGAAAAACAACAAGAAAAGAGGAAACGTACACAAGAGAGCCTCTTAAACTTTTGTTTTTTTGTTCTTCTTTTAAAGGAATCGCTTTTTCGTGACTGAAATTTAGGGGTTTTACCGTGCAAGGAAAGCTTTTTTCTCGGACCAATTTCCCTTTATTTTCTTATGAGAAAAAAGGCGGAAAAGAAGGAAAAGGAGAATGAGATGATTAGATGGGATGAGGATGATGAGACCTTCCTTCCGTTTCGTGACAAGACAAGAGAAGAGACTATACTATACGCTCTTGTTGTTGAGTTGAATGTTGAATTTACATAAATGTTAAACTACATGGTACAGAGAAAATAATGTCTTTTACGTAGAGATACACGCAAGCAAGGCGTTATTATAATGGCATTCCTCTTTTGTAGTGATGCATCACACTCTACACTTGACTATTATTAGGGGGAAAATGGGATTTTCAAAAAAATCAACAGGCACACAGCAGCCTAAATAACAGATGCTGACATAAAATGTTAGTAACGTATATATATTTTCTGTTTTTGCTTATTGTATTCCTCGCTTCTGCTGCGGCATAATGATATTTTATCTTGTTTTGTTCTTAAGAAGAAGGCTCGGCTTCGTTTTTAAAACTTTGACTCACTGGTATCGTTATATAATCCTGGAATGCAGAGAAGACATGTTTTTCGGCAGAGTCATGTTCCACGAGAGTTGAGGGAGGATGGTCATAATGATGATGGTGATGGTGGTACTGGTGGTGTTGGTACTACCAAAACAAACTCCACCGCCACCACACCACGATGGAATGAACGAGTCTTTTTTTGTCTTGTCCTTTTTTTTCTTGGTTTATTTTCATGTACCATGAAAAGTTGTAAAAAGATATCCGTGCTTCTGCTCTGCTCCTATTCCGTAATACCTTTTCCTTTCATATTTTTCCGTGGGGTTGTAGAGAACAGCCTAAAAATAGAAGAAGAAAAAAGTATAAGAATATATTATAGAACTGAATAAGCTAAAAGCTAAATATTTTCAGGAAAAAAGCGGGTTTAATAATAATACCCGTAAAATTTGTTGTTAAAAATATATTCAGCAGTAAAAAGTAAAAAATATATAACCATATTGGCTGACTGATTGTGTGAAAAAGAAAAAAATCTATTGCTTGTAAGCTGCCATTTATATAAAAGTGTTGTATCATCATTTCTCCGCTTCACGTACAACAGCAATTCATTAAAACCTTTGTAAATGAAGATAGTTAAGAAGGAATAAATTAAGCATTTGCTATTTCGCAACAGAAATAAAAACAGGAAAAATCAGTAAAAAATAACACCAGTGAGAAAAGTGTGTTTTGGCATATTTTTCTTGTAAGATAAATTGTTACGCTTTGTAAATCTTAGTATGATCATCATCATCATCATTGACAAGAAATACTAGAGAAGGGCTGCACAAATTTTCGTTTTATTTTGCATTTTGATGCTCGTTTTTTAAAGTGTGAGTGAGTACAAGTTAGTTACAAGCCGACATCGACAAGAAAGCGTTCTCGAAAGAATTTTTCCTTTTTTACGTTCTTCTCCTTCATTGAACATATAGAATATATAATTTAAAAAAGTTAAAGTGATGTGATAAGTAGTTCGACATTCAAGCATTATTTTTGCAAATGCAAAAACGAAACATGTAAAAAAAACCTCCTGAGAAATAGAAGAAGATTGAGGTTTTGCACATCTCAAAACAAAACGTCAGTAAGCGATCTCATGGCTATCACATTCACAGCCAAAAAATAAAACCAAAATTCCAAAACCCAACCAAACTCTCAATCCAATCCATAAAGCACACCACACCTTTTCACGGGATACATAACAGTAAAAAAGAAAACAGTATATATCTCCCGCATTCAACTTCAAAGTTCCAAGATTCAACTCACATAATATTATCCTTTCTCATGCAAAATGTTATCTATATATTTATTTAAAATGTTTATAGTCTAGAAAGTAAGCCCACATATTTTGTCAATGGCAAAGTAAGAAAAACGAAAAAAAAATCTAAGGTGAATTTTGAATTTACGTTCGTGCCATGTGTCCCTTCTTTTACAGATAGAAAAAGACAGGAGGAGCACACAGTGTCTCCTCAGTCAATCGACAATTTACTTTCGAGGTAAACTTTGTGTAGAAGAAACTCATCCTGTGTAATATGTAAATATACACTATGTACACACATACTTTTTCCTTACGGTTAATTTAAGAAAAAAATAAGAGACAAATAGAACGATAGAGAAAGAGTGAGATCTGCATACGTTATCATCATTTTCAGTTCAAAGGACAGACGCATATCATGATGATGTGATCGTATATGAAATGAAAAAAAAAATCTACTTCAATTTGTTTATTTGGCTGGCTTTTTGGCCTTCCCGTTTTCATACAATGTGTGTATTGAGTGATTGTGAGTTGTGATATAAGTGAACAAATTGTAAAGGATAGAGAGAAAAAATTATTATTATGAGAGCAACTTTCTTTTCTTTCTGCACGAATAGAAAAGACCTTTTGCACGGTGTAATGAGATGAGCTGAAAAAGAGGAGGCACAACATTCATCCATTTCGATCGTTATTATTCAAAGCTAGAAATTTTCTTTATGGGAAAAGGGCAAAACTATACAATTCCAAAAGTGACGACTTTAACGAATTGGTGATGATAGTGTGTTGACTGTAGCGAGCATTATTACTATAAGTACCGATATGCTTACAGGTTAGGTTAAAAAATACATTTATTTTTTAGAAGAAAAAAAGGATGGGATGGAAAAGTTTTTTCCTGATTGTGAAAGTCTGTCTTTAAATTTTACTACGTGAGTGCATTTCCATCATTATTCAGCATACATAGGTACGTGTATGGAAGGAATTTTCAGTGAAGAGAGATGGGAACAAACTGCACATTTGGTATTCAATTATAAAGAGTTGGATGCTTCTGAATGTCTGTGAATGTGAATACAAAATAAATAGTCAAGTTGGAATAGAAGTCAAGCCCGTCACTTTTATATGTACGTACCTATTCGCATATGTCAAAGGGGAGAAAAAACTCCATTACGGATAGGAATGCACTAAATGTCATTGAGTGATCACGATGATGTTGATGAGGATGACGATATGACTGTTATGCACGACGGCACAATGCTCTTTCATCTTTTTTACTTTCGACTCTCGAGCTTTGGTCCTGTTACTCTGTGAAGTGTACTGCAAAGTAAAAGTATATAGTACATTTAATGAACTCATCATAATGATGATGATGCTTCAGTAGGAGTGAGTACACAAGGAAAATTGCACTAGAATGCAGAATGGAACACGACAGGAAAGTTTAAAAAATCAAAAACGGCTTGGAACGGAATGGAGCATCATAGGAAAGAAAAGAAGACAAAAAAGACATCATCAGCGTTAGAATATCTATAAAAATTGACATGACATGGCCTGCATAAATTTGAAAGTACAAGTCTTTTTGCCTTCAATAATTCACTCTTAAAAATCTTTCAACCTTTTTTTACTTCAAAACGACGATAACGATGTAAGAAAGCAGAGCTTGCAAAATTTGCAATCTTTAAGATAACTTAAGAAAACCACAAAAAATTCAAGTAAAAACTACGTTCTTAGTCAGAGTTAAACCTGCAACCTATAAACCAGCATCAGAGGTCACCACACACAGTTTGCAATTTGCAACAAGCAACACATACACGGTGACAAATGACAGCATTTTAGTAGACATGATAAATTATTACGAAAAAAACTGGCAATTGAAAGTAAACTGATGATGATCATTAGTGTTCGTCGACAATTGTAAGTCAACTTATTAAAAGTAAGCCCGAAACAAAGAATGGGACATTTACCTCAAAATAACGGACAAATTCATGAAAGCACACTACCGTCTACTCACGACTCACGACAAAGTTATTTCAAAAAGGAAATAGAAAAATTCTTATCCGATACGGATCCAAATCGCACTGACTGACTGAAAAATTAGATGAGATACTTTTTAGTGACTGTACTGTGACGGCTGCTGATTTGTCTTCTTTTACTTTGCCACGGTTGAATAAAATTCACGTTAAAAACCATACTATCATCATGTGCGCTTGCTATATATAACGTATATGAACTTGCACTAAAATAATAATCCACAGACTATTTCCTATGAATGGAGAATTATTATCAGAAAAAAGGAAGGAGAAGGATTTATTTTTCTTTCTGTTCCTCTTTTTCTCTCTTTTAACTTGACAAAATAATATTGTAATCTGTCAACGAAAAAAAATACGCTCCTGTTATCTTTACCCAAAAGCAAAAGAAGCAGAATCACCACCACCGGAACCAAGCAATTTTTTTCGTGATCGTCTGAATCGTGGGATTTGCAGACAAAAAGTACAAAGAAGACACACACGAACAGCCTGATGATGATAAAACTGTCGTTTTTACTTGCTGCTATATAGTTTATATATTTTATAAAATATATAATATATACAGTTCCAAGTTTGAATAGAGTTAATAGGATGAATGGTGGTAGCAGCGGCGGTGGTAGGAATGATGGTCGACGGATGAATGAAAACGACTGGAAAAACAAGATTAGTGATTACTCTTTCCTTTTTCTTTCAGCACAAAAACCAACTCAAAGTCAGCCAAAATCTTAAATCTTTTATTCGTAACCAGTCACCACCAACAGCACCAACCGACATAACCAAACAGTCAGCTATTTATACTTTATCCTCCTGTCAGTATATACCTTATTCTTTGGTGTGTTGTAGCGTGCTAATATAGTCACCATTAAATCAGCAGCAATGACTACTTTTTTATATTCTCAGCTTTAAGCTGTGATTTTTGCTCAGGGACTTGCATTTATGCCATAAATTCGAATCCAAGAAAAACGGACAATCTCCCAAAAAATCCTCTTTTTCCATCTTCACATGATTTCTTATTACATTAAAAGGATGCTTTTTTATAGTAGGCCATAGGCATACCTACATGAAGCCTGACAAATAGAAAATGGGATGTAAAGTAATGTAGTAGTAGCAGTTACATTATGATTATTGGGGTGTTTGTGTGCGCATTTAATGCTGGAGAATGTGTGTGTATTCGTTACGTGGACATAATATAAAGTATTATTTTATTACTGAATGACGTATTTTGGCTCGCATTATGATGACGATAAGACTTTTTCTCCAGCATAATAAATATATATTGTAATAATATATTCTTCTGCTTATTTTATATATTATTATTATCCCCTATACAGTTAAGTAAGATGACTGCGACGACAGGATAAGAGGATCCTTGTAACTCTTTTCTTGCTTACCAAAGACTACTGCTAGACGACAGAGACACACACTCCAAAAGACTTGTCGACTGGGTTTTGGGTGACTGGTGACTTGTTATTCGATAGAAGCAAAAAAAGAAAAGTCTTAAGTCTTCTTTACTTTTTTTGTCAGTGCCAGCCAGTCTTGTTGTCATTGCTTTCTGGTGGCTTTATGAGTGCTTTACCAACACTATTTCACTGGAAAATGTATGCATTATTATTATAAGTAGAAGTAAAAATGGAGCATAAATGTGATGGCTATGAATCAGTGCTCTGTGCAGTCTACGTAGCAAAAAAATGTTACATGGTATCGTCATCCAATCAACATTTTTTTCTACGCTTTTGACATTAAGATGACTATGCATGCTTCACCAAACTTGAGGAAAAAAAGTCAAGTACAAGCACAAGATGATGAAGGATGAAGATTATTAAAATGAAAAAGATGAAATTATTTGTTACTGAGACTCTTTCTGTGAGGGAACACAGGCAGGAGATTTTAATAACTTTACTTGTTATTAGCATTCCGTCTTTTGACTACCTTTTTGGTAATAAAAATACAGGAAAAATGCTTCAAACTCAAACCCTGTAGCTACCCGGAAAAGGATGAGTACTAAAGAATTTTTACACAGCTGCTTAGTTATATGGTTTATGATGTAGAATTATGGAAAAAAAATCTGAATAGAGTTATATTCTATAAATTATACCATCATAAGTAAAGTAAGTAAGCCGTGTATAATGCCCCAAGTCTCCTCAAAAGATTGAAAGAATCGCATAATAAAATCATTTTTGTAAGACGACCAGTAAGTAATCCTATTACCCGGTATCATTAGCATGGCTGTTTTTCCATCTTTTACAGAATGTAACACAGACTTATAAAATTTTATATGCAATATATTGGTTTGTAGTTTGTACCTATTACAGATTTATGTGAGTATGTGAAATATGATCTATGAAAGTTTGTAATAGCAAAGCAATAATTCGACAAATCTGGATGAATCTTTAACTACTGGTGAAATTGGGAAATTATTGCTTTCTCCTAAAAATAATGTCACCATTCGAAGCCCACATTTTGATCCAGCAAGTAACCAACAACCCTTCTACCTCTGCTGGCTCATCTTTCCCCAATATCAGAAGTAGAACTACTAGCTTTACCACCAGCACCGAGACAATTTTACATGAAGCCCTAAAATCCCATACTCTAAATCCCAATGTTCGTTTTAAAAACGAAAGTTTACTTTCCACCATCATCAAAAAGGGTTGCTCAAACCTTCTCCAACTTTTCCTCGAGCATGGTGCTGATCCCAATCTGAAGAGTTATGAAAACGGCAGGTATGAGCCAGCTCTCATCACAGCCGTTCGCTACAAATCCCTGCGGTGTGTGCAAATCCTACTCCAGTTTGGTGCAAACCTGAGCAAGACCAACTTTTATGGGTACTCTCATCCTTTCTCTCTCTTTCTTTTCTTCTCTCATATCTCATAAAACAAAATACTACTTCAAAAATAGTAATATATAATATGCATACCACCACTACCACCCACAACTATTACAACTACTCCCAATTTAATCATAAAACCAAAATTCATATGAAAACACAAAAGAGCTTTTAGTACAAAAGTATTTCTTTTCTTTGGGAAACATTAAAACTTCACTTGAAAATGTAAAAAAATGACAAGTTGCAAGTGAAGTTTTTGTGCCAATAAAATATCCCTTTTTTACATTCCTGTTCAAATGTAAATGTAAATCAACAAAGCTTTAATATATTTTTTATCATTTTATTATTGTTATATAACCCTATTATTATACATATTTTCCCTTTAGAACCGACGCCATATTTCAAGCTGTTCACGAAAATGCCTTTGAGATTTTGGACTGTCTTCTTTGCCACGACCACAACGAACAAAGCCAACAACGTCAACAGCAGAAAACGAAGAAGAAGAAAAGAGACGTGCCAACTACAGCAGCAATTTCGTCATCTTCTTCTTCATCATCATCATCGTCATTATTACCACCAGTCCTACCACTGTCACTGCCACCCTCCTTACCACCGCATCATCATCAGTCTATTATTATTCAAAAGACAACCGCAGCAACAATGAAAGGAAAGGATTCAAAAGAAGGAGAAGGAGGAAACAAGGCAACATCGCTAACAGCAGGAGGAATAGAAGGAATGAAAATGGAAGTCGTGAAAACTGGTAGAGAAAAGCCATCCAATAATAATAAGAGTAGTAAAGGCCATCATCATCATCATGAAAAAGACGACTACGATGATAATGTTGATGATTATCATCATCAGCTTTGCCCTTTCTACTACGCCCTCAACTCTGCACTGTCATATCCCAGCAAACGTGTATCCCTTGCCCTCCTTTTCCAGTCATATTACAAATGCAAATGTGTTAAAGAAATCGCAAGCTGTTATGTGAATAGTAAAAGAAGAAATGGATTTAGCCAAACAAATTCTTCGATAGAAGAAGAAGAAGAAAACGATGATGATGACGATCAAGTTAAAGAATGTTTGAGAGCTGTGCAGCTTTCACCGCCAAACTTTTCTCCGTTTTCTTGGAACAGAGGCCGTTTTCCAGGGGAAAATAAATCTGTTCCGCTTTCTTCCAGTGTTCATGATGGTGATGGTGTCCGGCAACGGCATTATTATTACAGCACAGTTGATCATCATCAACATGATCCAGATACTGTGGTGGTACGACATGCTGATAATGAAAATGATATTAGCTTTGAGCTCAGGAAAACAGCGGGAGAAGGGAGAAGACGAGGTGGAGAAGGAAATGAGCATCAGAGTATAAACTTGTTTCCTTACAAAGTATACAAGATCCAAGGAAAATGTCATGTCATAAAAGAGAATGAGTCATCATCATCATTGCCGCCGCCACCATCACCAGCAGCAGCAGCGCAAACACGAGCACAGAAGGAACGACCATCCTCAAGTTACGTTGTTCTCGTGGGACCTTTGAAGTTATCCTGTATTACAAGGGAAGTGATCCGCGATCAAATTATGAGGAGTACTCAAACAACATGTACTACTTCAACTGCTACTTGTACTAATGCAAGTGCTCAAAGCGGATCCCCTACAACGATAACTATGACTGTTGCTCCTCATCATCCTCATCCTCAGCTACCGTTGCTACAATCAAGAAGCGATGGAGTTACTGCAGGAGCTCTGGATTATTTGAGCGAGGAGACGGGGAGGAGGTGGAAGACGAGGCGGAATTTTCGGAAAAGTTTGGAAACCTTAACGATGCCATCGTCTTTGATGGATTATATTTTATACAGGAATATCCAGTGGAATTACAGCAGAGCTGCTAGCAGTAGCAGCTCTGATATCCCGAGTTTTCCAGAGAGAAAGGGTGAAATGGGAGAAGACGAGGATGAAAATAACGAGCTCCGCAACAGTACCACCAGCAACATCGACAATATCCAGCTAATTAAGAGGGATCTTGAGTTCAATAGAAACTACTTCGCCATTTATATTTATTAGCTGAAAGTTTTTGTATGAAAAGTGGTCTCTCTCTCTCTCGCCCAGTCAGTTAGGCTCTCATTATTTAGATAGATAGGTAGGCATTCATTCACTGTATTTGTATTGATCTTGTGTGAAGATTTTATGTGGAAAGTATTATGTAAATTATTATACGCATTAGGGATACTTGACGCGCACACTTGATGTTCTCATGCATGTAACATTTTATGTAAGTATATTTTGTAACTTTATATCTTATATGAAATGTATTGGTTTAGGGGGAAACTTGCTATTTATTACAGGGAAAACTTTTCTACTTTATTTCATTTTATATTTTTCAAAAAAAGTCAGTAGACCAGGAAAAACTCTCAACACTATTTTTTGACTCGTTATTATAAAAGTCAACGTGAAAACACGGAGGGAACCTAACAGCAGGCTCCTCTGTGCTCTCTGCTGGTGAGGAGGACATAACGTGAAAACGCCAACGCTCAGCACTCAGCAACATGTTCTTTTTTTGTAACGTTCACCTAATCGAAAAATAGTAGAGAAAAATAACTGAAAAGGGCAGGAAATGTAAAAAGGTCATTTTATTTAGAGACACAAGCAATTTTCTTCTTTTGCTCCTTGTTCTCCTCACTACTCTTTTTTCTTTTTTACTTGACTGCATTCAACTCCAACTCTCACTCAACTGGTTCTTCAAATGTGCATAGATATATCTTAATATAGGAAGCAGATAGGCTGAAGAATGGAGAACATCTTGAACATTTCATTTTTTGAAAAGAGAATCAACTTTTATACATTTTTTTTTCTCTTTTACGTTTTCGCCATTCTGCTTTTTTCCTAGTTGGTGTCATGTTTCTTCTTGTTCCATTTCAGAAGAGAATGAAACTGAAGAAACGAAAAAGTGTATATTTTTATGGTTGTATTTTTCATGATAATAGTAATAATGGTCTAGTTGAAGTAGTTGGGCCATCACAGCATAAATGGGAAAAATACTTAGGGATTGACTAAGTGAGTTGAGTTTTGAGTGAGGCGACCCTTTTTCTACTTGGGCTCGTTGGAAATTTTCTGACACTATGTGTATAACTGCCAGCAAGAAAGACTTAACTACTCTCTCTCTCTCTCTCTCTGTCTCTCTGCCATAATGCCATTTTCTCCTCTCTTCTGTCTTTTAACTTTCACATTAAGGAAAATGAAAAAGTTCACTGGGTATCTGTTCTTGTTTTCCCTCTTTCTCCATATAACTTTCTACGTGAAAGTCTACAATTTTTGCACTCAACAAGATCCAGGACATGTGTTACTGTCTATTTTATATATTTTTTTCTGCTTCAAGTCAAGGCAGAAGTAAGAAAAAAGGGTATTTTTGGGGAAGACGATGATAATGCAAACTATGCATGGAAAGCGGGCAAAATACCTATAACATCATAAAGTACTAATGTGATATTGTGTAGATAAGGGATATGTGTAAATGTTAACGATGAAATAACGTGAAACGTGTAAAAAAGCTGTAAAGTTAACTTGCCATAGGTTTTTTACACTTTCCTCTCCTTGTAGAATACTGAATGCTTATTTGGGAGAAAAAGTTATTTTGTTGAGGAGGAGGATGAGGGAGAGAGAAAGATGTCATTTGAGTAATGACTCGCAAGAGTCGCAAGTGAAAACTTTCCCTGGGTCTTTTTCTTTCTCTATTTCTCTCCATTTAAATGGCAATGAATACTATTTAGAGAACAATGATAGCTTGATGAACATAAGAAGAAGGGACTAAAAAAGGAAAAAGGAAACCAATGCACCGCGGTGGTATACAGAACATTGTAACAAAAAAGCCATGAATTATCAAAAGGAAAAAGGGTGTGCACTCTCTGCATACATGGTACTGCGTAGTATATATATGTTCATATATTACGTGTCTCTATACACACATATTATAAAAGATATCAAGGTTTTTCGTGTAAAGTTTTTGGGTGCTGAGTGAAAAGAAAGAAGGAGTGACAGAGGAATAATAATGTATACAGTTTTTTGAAAAGGAGAAAGTTTTCACGTTAACGAGCAAATGAATAAGGGATAACTGAAGGGTTGAAGGCGCTCAAGTGTGTTGGTGTTGTTGGATGGAGGCTCTTGAAGCTGCTGATGTTTTAGTGTTAAAAGTTTGTAAAAAGATATGTGTGTAATGTAATGATAATAAAAAGATTTTGGATTTAGATTAAAGGACTGTAAAATGTTGTAATGCATTTTGTTGTACAATCTAATAGTTTAGTTTAGAGAGAAAGAAGAGGACTTCATTTGGGGAAAAGAGGAGGAGGGAAATGGGAATAAAAAGGAAGTGGAGAGAAGAGAAAGTTGTGTTTAGAGAAAAGAGTTACACGATGCCATTTTGCTATACGGAGCTTTTTAGCTTGTTGAAAAATCTTTATCGTAAAGATATCGTTTTTGCCGCTGGTATATGGGCTGCTTTAGGTATTAAAAGTATCTCCACAGAGAACTTTTGTGCTTCATTTAATGTCAAATCGATCCCTGGGGCCTTTTGGTGCATACCAGCTAGCAGGCCACCACCATCAGTGCTCCAGAATATGTAGTCGTTATATCATTCATACATGAACGTTAAATGTAGGGAAAATAAGGCAGTTTGCACAGTGGTTGTACTACTTACTGCACAACTATCTGTATTATATGTCGTGTACTTCCTTCCTGTAAAAGGTAGCGGAGAAGGCTATTAATATATTTTTCTACGTGCTACCTAGATAGCAATAATATAAAATGGTAACAATTTTAATGATGTGAACGTATTAACTTGCTGTTTCGGCCAAATTGGATGAGAATGAACCCCACAGGAGCATAAAAAGTCCTTGCTGGTCTGAGAGAGAAATAAATGCGCTATAAAGGATTTATATTTTTTCGGTATTTGGACCTCTACATTAACAAAGCTAACAGCTATATAATATTCTAAATCCTCTGATGCGATTATGATTCTAATGAATTATTTGGTAGAAACAAGAACAATAATAACAGTTTTTATCGGATGCCCGTGTGCGGTCGTTATAATATAAAAATAAATAATAAAATGCTCCGTATTTTCCGTTCATTTTTGTAAAAAGGCATGCAAAACTGCTTCTGTCACCGTCATATTGGTCGGCCGGACGGGATATTAATAAATCTAGTGAAATGGAAAAAGTAAAGTAAATTGCCTGCAAAAGCCAAAAAAAATAACTATTAGACTATTAGGCTATATAACATGCTGTCGCTGCAAAAAAATATTTGGTCTGAAGTAAATTATCTGGAAGAGATTACACTAATGCCATTTTTGTATACTATCCATAATAAATTATAGCAACTTATAAAACACATAAAAATAAGTCTCATTCATTATTTAACTTTTTCTAAGAATATCTGGTAGAGAAGTATAGATTTTGTATTTGGAAAATATCAAAGCATTATTAAATCGAATAAACAATTGTTAAAATATATTTCATTGTTCCCTTTTTCAGAACATTTCTTGATTTTATACAAAATTATAAAAGCTTTTTGCTCTTCTGTCGATAATAATTCATAATCATATTACAGCCTCTCAGCACAATCGGAAAATTCCACTAACAAAGCTCTCTATTGACTATAAAACAAAATATGAATCATATACTGTATTCATTTTAAGTACATTTTCCAAGCAAACTAGGTTTTAAAAAGCATTCACTCTTCTCTACAAATCATATTATTTCGAGTCCTCTGCCATATGCAAATTTTTAACAGGAAAACTGGGAAAATGCATTATATTCCGCTCTGCACGCCACAGCCATCAGCAGTATTACAACAAGAGACAAGGCAAAAGCAAACAAAGGATCAGCAACTGAAACACAAAAGTACAAAACTAAAAACAGAGAGTTTAGTTGGAAGCTATAGAAGGAGAGAAGCCGAATTTTAGAGTGAAAATGTGAAATGAAGTAAAATTGGATATTGGTTTGGGGCTTTTCTGTCTTTCGCCAAAGTTCTATGGAAAAAGGACACAATATACTGAAAACTAACTAGTACAGTAACACGCGGACAGGAACAGGAAAAGGAATCATGGAACTTGAAATAATCTACATAATAATATATTTATGTTCCAATATACTGCTTTTCAAACTATATACATACCTCTCTTGGAAAACTCTGTTGAAAAACTGAATGGAATTATTGTGAATGCATTAAAATTTTGTGTTACTTTGTTTCTTTCTCTCTCTTTTCATACCTCTCTCAAAAAGCTTCTAATTCCTTCATTGAAAATCCAATAAGCTCTTCTACCAACAACACGACGACACGGCAGGCACACCATTATTATTACACGTCCGTTTTTTCCTTTGCATGTGTGCATGCAGGCAACATACTCTTTTTAAAATAGACATGCAATGTTCAATGTGCTACTCCAAAATAAAACTTAAACCTAATGCCTTTTCTATTGCCGTTCCCTATATATCCATTCACACGAAATATACTTTTTAGTTAAGAAAAAACAGGACACACGATAAAGTGTATCATTTAATATGCATGGGACGTGTGTGTATGTGTATGTCTACGTGTTATACTTTGTGCATATGTTTCCTTGTTTTTTACTAGAGAACAGTCAGCCGAGAGCCCGGTCTTTGCTAAAAAAGAAAAGGGTTAAAAATGTGTTGTGTGGTGCATAATAACCAAATGAAAAGACAGATTGAAAATGAGTTATGCATATGTTTCCCTTAGTTTATATCACAACAGATTGTTTCTCAGCAGTTCCATATTCCACGTTATCATATATTCCACAAACACGAAATATTAATGTCCTGTTATTTAGTTGTATAGGTAGCTAAATAACATCCATTCTTTTTATTGGTTGGTACACGTCATTAATGTTTACACACGAGTTTTTTGCCTTCTTGTTCCGATAACTGTTTTGCTGTTCACATTCTCCTTATTCTGCGTCTATTTAAAGTATAAAAGGTTGTCGAGTCCATGTAGTGGTCACACTTGTTCTCACAATAACAAATTGGACATCTGCTCTAGTAGAAATGTCAACGTGTTCTTAGCGCTCTTGCTGGAGAGAGTGGAATGTGTACTCTGTAATCAACTCTTGCTTCCTGTCGTGTTCCTGACGGCATCGTCGTAAAAAATATATATACTTTTTTGTGTGCAAGTGTACAGGTTTTTAAGAAAGGATAAAAAAGTAAGAAAAAAAGTTTTATTGCTAGTTTGAAAGTGAAAAAGAAAGCAGGAAAAAGGACAATAACAACTTTTACTTGATCGTTCTCTCCTCATCTTATCAACAAAAGTAACAAGTAAGTTTACAGAGAATAGTGTATAAGCATGTAGTATACATGATGGCAAATTAATAAAGTAATGAAACACACACAGGTGTGAAAAAGAGCCGTATAATTTACTTTCTTCAAGTCTTTTTTTACGATAAAGTATGGTATTTATAGTAGCAGAACGGTTGTAGAAAGAGGAATAAAAAGGGTTAAAAAAGAAAGAGAGAAAGCTATGAAAACAATTGTCTTACCTTGTTACCCCTGCCCTTTATTTTTCTTGTTTTTCGTCTTGAGTGTTGATACAAAAATTGCAAAGTATTTACCGCAATAAACCGCAGTACATATATTTTTGTCAAGTGTTTTTCCTTTTCTTTTTAATTTACCGCACCAGAAGGAGCCCTTATTTTAGCAACAAGCTTAACAGCAGCAATAGCAATTTTCCGTTAAACTATGCGATTCTCAAGTACATGTAGCCAGTAAAACAGTCAAATAAAAATTTCTCCAGGAAAAAAGAAGGAAAATGCACACACTAAATAAAAATACAATAGTTTATTTTTCCTTCAAGAAAAGGATTCAGAAAATTCAGACTCAGACGATGGTGATGAAAATAGCGTTCAACGTTGAACGTCTATGAAACATGTGCCAGGGTAAACTTTTTTTATAGAATGGAGAAAGGCCCTTAAGTACTCTGAGCAGAGCAGCAGTGCTCCATTTTAGATGTGTGTTTTGGAAAGTGGCTGCAGTAAAACTGGCTGTAATCTGTCCAACTCCAGTTGTATCCTATCCTCCATTTCTCCATTCCATACTACCCAGTACCTCACACGCCAGCCACACTGCCTCCATCCATACCATCACCTCCTATTTAACTATGTGTGTGTCTCTCACTCCCTCCAAACTTCACTCCATTTCCCCATACCTTCTTAATATATACTCCAGCACTCCATCCATAAGAACTCCAGAGCCAACTCTCTTTTTACATTTCATTCCTATTCTCACTCACTCTCACTCTGTCTGACTACCCGCCATTCTTCTTTTACTTACTACCTATTTTACTTTTTCTATTCTAAAAAAGCAAGTGAAAAGTTCCAACACTTTTTTTCCATCACCAACGAAAATTCCTTTTCAACATCAACAACAATACATCTCTCTGCTCGTCGTTCTTCTCAACATCATCAACGCCACTGCCGCTCACAGTTCCAGTTCCACTTTTTCCAGTTATATCTTTCTTCCAAATACATATTTTCTCTTTAGTCGCATCCCATACCATTTTCTTCTTTATTCTTCTGAGTCCGACATATCTTCTCTACTATCCTATCGTCGTCGTCGACAAAGTAGTAAAGCCTTTTCTTTCTCCACCAGCAAAAAAAAATACAAGAAAAGAAATAATAATAGATGGAGGGAGAAAAGAAGGGAAAGACAGTCACAGAAACAGACAGAGAATTACATAAGAGTCACTATACTGCTTGCAAAGTACCACATCAACACACACAACAAGATCCATTCCTTTTCTCTTGTTTTTCTCTCTCCGACGAATTTTCTTTCATTTTCTCTCTTCCTTTCACTCTTTCACTTTAGCTCATGGTCTAAAAAACCTAAACTGTCGCATCATCATCAGCAGCAGCATCACATCTAAAAGTAGTTTACGCTGAAGTCTGAGCTTTTTCTCTCTGAGGTTCCCTATTTTTTACCAATACAAAAACCGACTACAAGAAAACTTGAGGATAAAAAGGATGATGATGATGGCAATGAGGATGATGCCGACACAATAAAACTAATATTCTTTTAAAGAAAGTAAAAAAATAAAACAGTAGGACTTATAAAGCAGACAGAGAATGAGAGAAGAATCTAAAGTTTTTTAGGTGGTTAGAAAATTGGAATGATATTGAGAATGTGTGTGGAAGCCTTGTTTTTTAGCAGAAAGGATTTTCCCTGGCATGTTATCCTAAAGCTTCATATATTTACATTCCCAAGCTTTTCTTCTATTCTTATAATATGCTTGTACGCTCTGTCAAGTGCAAAAAATAAAACAAACTTTCCCCCTTTTCCCTTCCTTCATGGTATTCATTCTTCGTCTCCTTCTTCGTTTCTCATCTGTCTCCCAAGAAAACTTCTATTCTGTTGCTTTCTTCAACCATGTTCCTCCAAATCCAACCTGTATGTATTCTTCTTCAAGTCCATCCAACCAAAAACAAACTGAAATAAAAACCTAGAGAAAATTCTCTTCCTTGTTATTTCAGTGGATTTTTTGAGAGGATGGACTTTCTTGGACTATAAAAGTGTTAAAAGGAAAAGAAAGTGAAAGCGGTAACTGTAATATTAGCAGTGTAAATATATAAATATAACAATAACACACAATGTGCTTGTTTGCTTGGGTGAATTTCTCTGTGAAGTCTAATAGAAGAGGCAGCAAAGAAAGCGGCTAGGAGAAATAAATATATGTATTTTTTATCCTGGTGGTGGACACGGTTGGCGACGATGATGGTGGTGAGTGGGGGGAAGGACAACAACAATGAACAAAAATAAGCAATAGAAGAAGAAAATGTATCCATCTCCAGCCGAATTCTGAGAGAAATCCAAGAAAAACGAGACCAAATTGCATTGAAAACATTCCTGCTCTGGTCTGGTCTCTGGTTTCATTCCATTTCCAAGCTTGAAACTCAACTCCTCCACTCCATTCCACACACAAACACACATTGCCATACATTATTGATCGGATGTGAACAGAGAATTTTTTCCGGGAGAGCTGAATTATCATCTACCGCCGACGCCACTGCCACCACACCATCTCCCTCCACTGCTGTTTTCTTCGGTTTAGTCTAGTAGCTTTTGTGTATTTACATTGAATTGTGTACCTTTTTCTCATGAACTTGCTTTACGTAATTCTATACTTTCTCCGTGTATTGGTTGCACTAATAGTGTATGTACAGTGCTTTCACATTTTCTCTTGAGAGCTCAACTGGCTCACTTTCACTTCCACTTTCTCTACGACATTGTGCTTTGCTACTGCAGTTTTTCTTGTGGTGCTTGTTTGTTTTTGTGGAGTGGTTGGTTGGGTGAATGAAAATCTGGAGAAAGGTGATAATACATAAAAATACCAATAATAGCACACTATCTTCCTATTTCATCCCAATTTTTGTTTCATTTTGTTGACCACGAGATGAGAATGTGAAAAGTGTGTATGGAACAAGTCAAGTATGAGTGGTTGGTGGTTCAAATAGAGACAAAAAAGGGTTATTCGCTTGAGTAAACATTCAGAACTCGCAGGAAAATACAATGGGAACAAAAATATAAAAAATCTGCTCGTGTGAAAGTAAAAAAGGGAAAATACTGTTGATTTTGGAGATGTGGAATGAAAAATGATTGGTGTTTGATTTATTATTGTTGTTCAAAGAGAAATATTATTCGAGAAGTGAAGAAGGATATTGGAAATTTTTGAACGTTACAAGTTATCAGCAGTGTCCGCATGTTGTTTACGAGCGTAGCCACAAAATTCTTTAGTTTTCGAAAACCTGCTGTTAGTGCAGCTTCGTTAATTTGCATTCAATTTCGTTCTTATGGATTTATTCCCTCACATCTTTTATTAAAAGCAGCACCTCCCCCACCACCACCACCTCCTCCACCTAGACAGCCATCTAGCCAGAGTTTAATTGGGATTGTTTCTTCCTTGAAAAAAACTAAAAGAAAGAAAGGGAGAAGAAAGATGGGCTCGAGAGAGGATACTTTGCTATTATTTGATGTTGATGGGACGCTGACTGCTTCCAGACAGGTACAGTATAATACAATTTAATTAGTTGTACCTTTGCATTTTTTTAATGTGGTAGTTAAAGTCAGTTAAATGGTATTAATTGTTTTGCTATTAGATTATCAAGCCGTCGTTCTACGAGTTTTTGGTGAGAGAAGTAAAACCAAAGTTTAGAATTGGAGTTGTAGGAGGATCGGATCTGTCAAAAATCTGTGAGCAACTTGGGGGCGGAACCAGAGGTATTTAATTTAGCATATCAAGCAGAACATAATATAGTATACCTGTATAAAGCTCTTTTATCTGAATAAAGTGAATCATTTGTTTCAGTGATAAATGATTTCGACTACGTATTTGCTGAAAACGGACTGGTAGCGTATGCAAAAGGGGAGCTGATTGGAACTCAATCCATTCAGAAATATATTGGGGAAGAAAGCCTGCAAAAATTTATTAACTACGCACTCGCATATCTTTCCAAGATTACACTTCCAGTAAAGCGGGGAACTTTCGTCGAATTCCGGAATGGAATGATTAATATTTGCCCAGTTGGGCGCTCCTGCACCCAGGCGGAGAGGATGCAGTTCTTTGAATACGATAAGGTATATATTGAGCTCTATAATATTAATGATTTTCCCAATGTCATCATCATTAGGTTTATATCTTTCATTTTTTTTATATTTGTGGAACAGGTGCACAAAATCCGCGAAAAAATGTGCGAAGACTTCCGTAAACAATTTGGAAATTTGGGTCTTCAGTTCTCAATCGGAGGACAGATCAGTTTGGATGTATTTCCTAAAGGCTGGGACAAAACCTACTGTCTCAACTATCTAGATGGCATTCCAACAATTCATTTCTTCGGAGATAGAACAACTCCTGGAGGAAATGACTATGAAATTTTTTATGATGGCCGAACCAAGGGCCATTCAGTTTCTGCCCCTGAGGATACAGAGAAGGAACTTCGTGAAATGCTACAATGAATGTCCTGATAAACGAGATGATAAATTATGAGCTATTAGTACACACAAAGATAATTTATTGTATCAACCATGCCGCGCATGTCAATCTATACTGTATTTCTGTTTTGTTTATTTTCTGTACAAAAAAGTTTGAAGTTAAAAGGTATTATATTAAAAGAGACACCGGACTGTGATTAAAGCGAAATGATAAAGATCGTGTGCGTGAGACGAAGTAATTCATTATACTGATCTAATGCTAGTACTATCATTGGAAAAGTATGTTAGAGTATTATTTTTGAGCTCATCAAGGATTATTGAAAGGATATTAGCTATTACTCTGTGATCGTATCGTGGCTCTTTTGTTAGGATACGATGTTTCCTGCTTTCACTTTTCATGACACACGAAAGTAATAGGTACATATGAACTTTTTCACACCTTACATTTTCCATACAATCACGACAAACGACGAGCTTTTTTACATGTTTTGTCATTTTCCCCTTTCTGTCAGACTGGAAATTGCTATAGAAAGCTCTGCTGCTGGTGCAGAACAAAAATAAAAAATCTTTGTTTTATTTTAGCTGAATAAACCAAGGATCTAGGAACAATCATCTATACAGCGTTTACGCAGTGAGCACAATCGAAACAAAAGTGAACATTGTTGGCAGAAATTTCTCAGTTTTTAGTAACTTTCTCCACGAACGGACGACTAATTTACCCACCGAGTTTTAACAATAAGTGACTTGTTAGCAAACCACAAAAGATTTCAAAATGTCGGCGCTCTCACAAATCACACCATGGCAGAAAATGCGTGCCATTGACGAACAGTTTCAAAAATTTGAAAATTCAGCTCACATTCATGCTAAAAACGTAAGCTGTGCATATCCCATATATCTATCTGATAATAGTTACTGCAAAGTTTGAAAATATAAAAATATTTTAATTTGGTACAGAAGCCTAAACCAGAACCTGGCGTCATCTGGGCAGAGCCCTGTCGCCCCTGCAATTCGCATATAACATACTTCAACAATGGAAAAGTTAACAAATGTTGTAAACAACTTTACGATTATAACTACTTCTTTTGTGAGGGTTACGATCAAGATCGTCATCGGGAGGACAGAAAGCATCCATATTTTTACATGAATATCGACTTGGAGGAGGAATTCCCTTGCCGAACGGTACCCCTTCTCACAAGCTCAAACTATGGACATCGTCCGCCATACGACAATTTAGGAAGGATTCCGAAAAAGCATGTTATACAAGAATTCTGGCGTAATACAGGAGCTGCTTATTGTTTAAATACAAATGCTAACGGCTACGTTTACAACACAGTTAGTTACTTGCCCATGAAACCTTTCCAGTGGAATGCTCAATATGGATATACATACGCCCCACCGAAGAACTTATAATTAGAAACTAGAGAGCGTGCAATATTAATAATTTCACTTTCAATTTTCAATTCAACAACATTTTAAAGCACCACAACACAAAAAATTTAATGTAACATTTGATTTAGGAACCGAAATAATTTCACAGTTAATCACTCTCGTTCTATTGTACAATATAATAACTTTGCATACAACTTATACAACAATTTTCAATGCAACAAATTTGTAACCCATAAAACAATTGATTTCTTAAGGGGTAATAAAATTACAAGTGACCTATACTATAGAAAGGGAAGACGTGGAATAGAAAACAACAAATTTTTACATCTCTACTTCTTTTAGCTTAGCAGTAAGCAACTTTTTCATTGAGGTGATCTTTGAGTAAGGTACTTTGTAAAAGCCACTTGGAAAGCCTTGGGTGCATTAATAGACTTGACTTTGAAGGTCTCAACGCATAAATGTTTCGGTTCAAATTGCCTCAATCTGTAGTCCAGAATACATTCAATGACCCAATCGAAGGTGACGGTAACCCACTTGTTGGTAAGCATCCAATCTGGAAGACAACGGAGGAAATATTTAATTTTGTAAAAAACTCATACCATTCCTGCTGTTTATAAAAGTATAAATGTATTGGCAAAAAATTCTCCTGGACTTACCATTGTAGTCTGTTGAATTTCCATTTTTACTTCCAATAATTATAAGATCTCGGTAACGGCTCTCTGCAGCATCTACTACGGTAGCACCAAGGGCTTTCAAAAGAAGCTAAGGAAAGATAATTTATTGCAAAACAAAATACTCCAGAATTACTGAAGATAAATACTTCCATACCAGGATAACCAATATAAATGTGATAAATATTTAATACAATTATACAACCAATTTACATACCATAACTTCACCTTTCGTGAAACCTAAAGCCTTGTATATCTCGGTGGCAAAATAAAACTTGAATCCCTCAAATAAATTTTTTTCGGCAAGTCGAGCACGTCTAACTCCAGGATCGCAATGATTGAAATTAGCTGCTTCAAAAGGTTCCTTTCAATAAATAAAAATATTACATTGCAAAATATTTCATTTTAAACATAATTATTTAAGTTATGGTTTTGTTTGTGTTGTTGGGAGCCTATACCTCATCGACCATCCTGCCAGCTCTCACGCATTCATCCACCCATTCGTAAAAGACGACCCATTTACGACTAGCTATTGCTAACAGATACTTTAACGTCTGGGGAACTTTCCCATTAGCACGAGCAACGTCGATTATTAAATGAGTAACGTCGTCGGTGAAGTCCTTGGTAGTTGTACCATCACACATTAAACAAAGCTGGTTTAGCTTGATTGTCTGGGCTTTGTTAAGTCTGGTAGGGCAAAAGACATAACTCTTCTTTGTCGTTGGTGCTACAGATCGTGTCTGTTCAGACATCTGTTTCTGCTTTCCCTTTCCAGAAGGGCTTGGTTTTGGTGCACCACCGGTTTCTGCTTCTGGTACATCGACATCCACTTCCATCATAAAATCATCGCTGCCTGCAAACTCGTTGTCATCATTAAAATCCGACGTCAAATCTTGATCTAGGCCTTGTTTTGTTGGCTTGTTTTTGGTATTTTCTTTGACGTTATGTCTTGACAATGATGATCCTGATGATTTTGCTGGACTTGCCTTTCTTTTAACATTTCTCGATAAAAACCGAGTGCGCGGTCCATTCTCTTTCTCAAGATTGGACCTTGAGGAACTACTGCTACTTGAGGAGATATTGTCTGGAAGGTTTGAGAAGATAGCATCTGAGTCTGTCATAATGACGTTTTTACGACGTCGGTCCACCTCTTTCCCATCACTACTACTATTTGAGGAGTTGTGGCTTGGGAGGACTGAGAAGGCAAAATCAGAGTCTGTCATACTATTATATCGGGCCACTTCTTTCCCATTAGTATTACTACTTCCTCCATTACCACTCATACTGACATCGAATAAAAGATAGTCACTGTCACGAGGCTTCAGAAAATCATCTTCGATCTGCAAACTATCTTCTCGTTTATTTTTGTCATCTCTTGATCTTTTCTTAGCTGCTTGGGAAATGGATGCAATAGGCTGCTTGAAAACGAAGGAATCACCAGACTTCCCAATTCTGCTTCCTGATGACGCGGTAGGTTGTTGGCTTTTTTCTTTTTGTTTTGGCACTAAAAACTGCTCTGTGATATTGCAAAAAATTTCATCCGAGCTAGTTATTTTCCCTCCTGATCCTGACGTAGGAGCAAATTCTTCATTCTTACTACTACTATCATCATCACTCCCATCATATCCGGTTTCTTGCTCAAGTTCTTCAAATGGGAGGTCGAAATCCCTTAAAATTTCAGATTCTAGATAATTATTTTGAGAAATCCCAGCATTATGGTGCTGATGACGCAAAATAGGTCGTTTTCCAATATTCTTTTCCATATTCACGTTTGTTTTCCTTGTTGAATGATTTTGTTTTGCAATCTGTGCTGGAGGAGTTGGAGGAAATACGGAAGCTTCAGAAGAAGGCGGAGGAGGGGAAGGAGTAAATATTTGTTGATCCACAGGCATTGGAGAATCGAAGTCTACCACATCTTCTGCAGCCTTCTTTTTGTTTGGCAGTTTTGTTTTCTTAGTTGGATGCTCTGGTTTTCCAGAGGATTGAGCTGGTCCGGAATTTTCTAGCTTTTCTTGATTATCGAATTTTCCTTTTTTATACCGCGGATGAGGTGTGTCTGGTTTAGGCCGAGAAGCTGAAGCTATTATTATTTTGGGGCTTGCGCAAGCTTCATCTACATCATCAAACTTTCGTTTTTCTTTTTTCATGGACAAGTCCAAAGGTTTCACAAATCGGATAGGACTTTCGTTGCACTTGTACTTGATATCAAGGTCTGAACTACGGGCCATGGACAAATCCAATGGAACCTCTGGAATTACATCAACTGCCATAATCTTGTAATTTTGATTCATCATCTGCTCATACAGTTGACTTTTAGGAATTCTGTTTGGTTTTGGTTCCTTTGGTGCTCCACCCGAATAAGGCACAACTGCCTTCAGTGCCTTCTCTTCATTTTTATTAAAATGCAAAGCCTTGTTCATTGACGATGAAGTGACCGGATTCTGGTTCTGGACTTCATCCGTGTCGTCTAGTATTACTACGCTTTCATCATCAGCAGCATTTGACTTTCTACGACTTAGATTCACTCTCTTGGGTAAAGCCACGGCATTTTCTTCTTTGTCTTCTGTGGCCAGCTTCTGTTTGATTTGTTTGACCACTCTTTCCTTCAGGATTGCCTTTCGTTGACCCGTGCCGTCCTGCTTCTCTGCCTTAACATGTAGAAATTTCTGAAGTTCCATGTTGAACGCATTATTCAGTTTATCGAACAGCTGCAACAATTCTCCAACGTCATCCCGTGAAATCAACGCACGATTGGAAATTGGCTTCTTGCACAATGGGCAAGTAGAATTAGACTTTTTGGAAAGACTCCCTAAGCACTTGCTGCAAAAAACGTGTCCACATTGCGTTTGAATTGGCTGTTCAAGAGGATCTCGACTGCAAGAAAAATTATCAGGTTTTAAAAATAGCGAGTCGAGTTTAGATTACATCATATAATATATACCAGTGTTCATTGTATAACTCAGATATTATTACAGTAACCAGTCTTACCAAATCGCACAATCAAAGTACTCCTTTATGCCGTCCAGACACTTTTCAATCGGAATATCAGCACTTGATGATTCCTCAAAAACCAACGCTTTTCCACGATTCTCCTTCAACCACTCACGAACTAAGTTCTTCGCCATCGCCATGTTTTCACTCTAAATGTCCCCCGATGAAACGCATGTACATGTAGATTCATCCAATGGTCAATGGTGAGTTACTAAAATACACAATTAAAGCTACTTGATTAAAGTTCCTTGAACATTTAGTTTAAAACCATTCAATCACTCATTTACTGACAGCAGAAAATTGCTATACTTTAAACCTTAACTGTTGTTCCGTCCGTCCGTGGATAAACTTCAGATTCTCTTATTTTCCCAACAAATCACCTTTCTAACTTTTGCTTGTCAACTTATCTATTACTACTAGAAAAATTTGGTTTAATTTAATTTCGAAAGTCAGTAAAAATTAAAATTAAAAGAGAATTCACGAAAATTTACAGCAAACCAGTCAAACTATGTCAAACTAGCCGTCTTGAACTTGAATGTTGATGTTGAGCTCGTCTTCAGCTTCAGACTACAAACGAAACAGTCGAAATACAAACAAAAACATCACAACACCGCAAACCCGTTCCCTCTCCGAGAAATGAACAAAGTGCTGATATTTCTGTCTCTCTCATTTTGCCCCAATGCATCTGGATCAAAACCCAAGTAAAGCTTTAGATGCATTTACGACTTTGCTCAATGGCTTTCAGACCATATGTTGGCCTTGAGTTTATTTTTTTCTGCTAAATTCACGTTGATTGTTTATGTCGTCTGTTGCTTGCTCCTTTTGGCTTGTTGAGGGTTCGGAAAGAGAGAAGCTTGAAAAACGTTGCAGTTCTCAGCACACGACAGATGAGAACGGAAGGAGGTGTTTACTGTTTAGTTTTTTTTGACAGATTAAATTAGCTAATTATCGTTAAATCGGTATTAAAAAATAAAAAATAAAATACCTTAGTTAAAACAATTAATTATACGGCTTAGATTAATAGTGGGTATAGCTAATAATGTCTAATAATTTAGAGTTTATTCGGTGTAGTTTTTAGGCTTTAGAATTTACTTAGTCGATAAATATTTTATTTCGTTTTAGTTAAAAAATATAGGTTTTAGTTATCAGGATTATTTGGAAAAATTGGAAAATATTGCGTTTGTAAAGAAAAATAAATTAGAATTTGTTAAAGGTGTGTTCATTTAATTATTTGTAGATCAAAACTTTTATCCAATATATAATCTATCTATGATTTAATAATTACATTGTAAGTAAAATAATCTATTTTTTGGGGATTTTCCAGGATTAATACATAAGTAACCGGCAGGTTGAAGAAATCGTAGCATTAATGGACGTTATAAGGACTAGTTGAAAATTGAAGTACCAACTATCATTAGAGTTAATTAAGGTCGTGTAGTTGATTCCAGTTATACCTCTTCATCCCGGAAGCGCTGTTGATAAACTGACGCCCGAAACAAACAAAATGCCTGAGACGGAGTCTAAGAAAAGGAAGGAGCCGGATGTGCTCACTACAAGAACAGGGGGTGCCTATATACCCCCTGCGAAGCTTCGGTTGATGCAGAAGAGCATCCAGGATAAATCCAGTGCCGAGTTCCAGCGTTTGTCGTGGGAGCAGCTGAAAAAGGCTATTAATGGATTAATTAATAAAGTTAACACCTCCAATTTGACGGTAAGTTATTGTGACTATATATAGTTTTATAGTTTAAATTTATTTTACATTTACATTCTGTGAGAAAAATAGATGATATAGTATAATTGTGCTTATCTGTTTAGACCATTGTTCGAGAACTCATCAAACAAAATTTGATTAGAGGCCGAGGTCTTCTCTGTCGTTCCATCATGCAAGCCCAGTCTGCATCACAAACTTTTACAAATGTCTACGCAGCTTTGGTGGCCATCATCAATTCCAAGTTTCCGAACATAGGAGAGCTCCTTTTGAAACGTTTGGTGATTCAATTCCGGCGAGGTTACAAGCGAAATGACAAACCTACTTGCTTATCGGCAGCCAAATTTATTGCTCATCTTGTAAACCAACAAGTAGCGCATGAAGTGATTGGCCTGGAAATATTAACCCTGCTTTTGGAACATCCCACTGAGGATTCAGTGGAAGTTGCCGTCGCATTTTTGAAGGAAGTTGGAGCCCGTCTGGAGGAAGTATCCCCTCGTGGAGCACATGCCATTTTCGAACGACTTAGACATGTTCTTCATGAGGGTCATCTCGAGAAGCGTGTCCAGTACATGATTGAAGTTATGTTTCAAGTTAGGAAAGATAAATTCAAAGATTTCCCAACACTCCCTGAAGAATTAGACTTGGTAGAGGAGGAAGACCAGTTTACTCATTTATTAACGCTTGATGAAGTTACAGAAGGACAGGACATTTTGAGTAAGCCCCAAAGTTATTGATTTATTTATTCAAATGATGCAAAGAGAAAATTTTAATGATATTGATTTTTTGTTTTGTAGACGTGTTCAAGGTTGACGAAGAGTTTATTCTAAATGAGGATAAATACGCAACTCTCCGTAAGGAAATTTTGGATGACTCCGATGAGGAGGGAAGTGGAGCAGAAGGAGAAGATGAGGACGCTGAGGATGAAGAGGAAGAAGACCAGGAAGCAAAGGATGCAATTATTGACAAAACCGAAACCAACATGTTAGCTCTCCGGAGATTAATCTACCTAACCATCCAATCCTCTTTGGACTTTGAAGAGTGTTGCCATAAAATTCTTCGAATGAACATGAAAGATGGTCAAGAAATCGAATTGTGTCACATGATCCTGGACTGCTGTGCTCAGCAACGTACTTACGAAAAGTTCTTTGGACTGTTGGCGCAGCGATTCTGTAGCCTCAATATGGGCAGAAAGTACATCGAGCCGTTTCAGCAAATATTTAGAGATACTTATGACACCGTTCATCGATTGGACACAAATAAACTGAGGAATGTGGCCAAGTTTTTTGCACATTTGCTGTTCACTGATGCAATATCATGGACAGTTATGGAGCATATTAAACTCACAGAAGACGAGACGACCAGCAGTAGTCGTATCTTCATCAAAATTTTGATGCAAGAGTTGTCAGAGTACATGGGATTGCAGAAGCTAAATCAGCGACTACAAGTAATTAAAATGCACCTATACGATTTTCACAAGATTTGTATTTATTTCAATTAATAGGTGTTAGATATTTCAAAGAGAACAAGCAGTAAAATTTAATCTTTTTTCTTAAGGATCCCACTCTGATTCAGCATTTTGAAGGACTTTTCCCACGGGATCATCCAAAAAATACTAGATTTTCTATTAACTTCTTTACTTCTATTGGTTTAGGAGGACTAACGTAAGCAAGTTTATCATCAATCTCAAGTCATATATGAACAGCTTCACAAATAATTTGGACTTTTAAAACAAAAAACAATTTTATTGATTTTTCAGTGATGAGCTCAGAGAATTTCTAAAAAAGCAACCAAAGCCAACAGCTGTAATTGCTCCTCAACGCACTGAATCACCCGAACCATCAGGATCGTCATCGAGCTCATTATCGTCGAGCTCAGATTCATCTTCAAGCTCATCGGTAAATTGATTGATAATTTCTTTTGTTTTTTT